>JAJPUD010020396.1:3770-24788 GCA_023553655.1 Myrmecobius fasciatus | reverse complement strand
TAAAAAAGAATAAAAAGAAAGTAAACAATTTCACCATCTGAAAAAAAGATTTTTGTATCAACATTAATTAGTGAAATTAGTCTATAATTTTAAAAGGACACTTTTGATTAAAAAATGTTAAAGTTGTTGCATAAACAAAACTAATGCAGCTAAATTTAGAAGAAACAGGTGGGGAAAATATCTTTGCAGCAAGTTTCTCTGATAAAGTTCTCATATTGGAATTATATAAAGCACAAATTCAAACTTATATAAACAAAAGTCTTTCCCCAACAGCTATATGGTAAAAGAATATGAATAGTTAGTTTTCAAAGAAAGAAATCCAAGCTATCAACAACCATATTTTTAAAAAAAACTCCAAATCATCAATAATAGATGTGCAAATTAAAGAAATTCTAAGCTTTTACCTCACATTCATCAGATTAGCAAAGATGAGAGAATCACAAAATGATAAATGTTGGAGGGACTATAGGAAAACAGGCACATTATTGCACTATTGGTAGAATTGTGAATTGTCTCAGCTGATCTAGAAAGCAATTTAAAACCATCCTTAAAATGTCACTAAATTATACATATCATTTGACCCAGAGATACCATTATCAAACCCTTGCCTCCAAAGAAAAATTTTTAAAAGAAAATGTATTGTTATGTACAAATATTAATATTAGATGTAGCAAATACTTTTTGTTGTATCAAAGAATTGAAAAATAAGGGAATTCCCTTCAATTAGAGAGGAACTTTAAAAATTACCATCTATATAATGGAATATTATTGCACTCTAACAACAAAAGGGAAAGTGAGAAGCCTGTAAGGAACCATATTAACTGATGCAAAGCAAAATAAGCAGAACCAGAAATACATGCAATAACATTATTTAAAAAAACAAACTCTGAAGGCCCCAAGAACTTCTCAGTACAATTCACTATTTAAGAGTTTAGATACTGAGGCTTTTTATCCACTTGGAGTGAGAGATGATAAATACAGGTGCAGAATGCATCAATAATGTAGATGAGACAAATATTTTTTGAGTCAACCAGTGTGGGAATTTGTTTTACAAATACTTTATTTTTGTTTATTTTCTAATGGGCTACAGATAGGAGGAGTGCAAAGAGATGGGTGAAAGGGATAGGATAACAAAAAAAGAAAAAAAAAAGAAAGGATGGCCATTGAAGCAACTTTTTAAAAAAATGCACAGAAGATAGTAGAAAGAAGGCCAGCAATAAATCACAGGTACATGACTTAGATAAAACGGATGATTATACAAATACAAGGACAATTTAAAAAGTTATACACTGAATTTATTATATACACATAATTATGCATTTATATTTGTTGCACATTATACACATATATACATATGTATGCATACATATACACATATATAAATATAAATAAAGCACAAGCAATATGTCATAGAGAGCAGCAATTTCCTGCATGATCTCTTCTGTTATATTACACATCTAGATGACACATGGATAGCGTACCAGTCTTATCAAGAAAGCTTTAGACATTTGATGTTTGTTTTCTTATCTATAAAATAGGGATAATAATAGCACCTACTTCCTAAGATTGTCGTGAGGATCAAAGGAGATAATAATTGTAAAACATCTGGCACGTTAGTAAATGATATATAAATGCTAGTTATTGTTGTTATTATTATGCAAATGCAAATAAAATAGCCATTTCATTGTCTAAATCCAGAAAAAAATTAAATAATTTTTTTTAAAGATCATGAATATGGATCAAAAAAATTTTTTTAAAGGATCCTCTTAATGTTATCACTTAAACAATTCCCTTTCTGGATACTCATTCACTTATGATTTGAAAAGAGCAAACACAAAGAGACAGAAGCATTCATGTGTTAACAATCACCATGGCTAGGTGAGAAAGAGCCACAGGACAGAGTCCCTTCCCCCAACCGGCTTGGGAAGCAGTCCAAGGTAGTGTAGCCCTTTTTAGAGCTGGACAGGAAACTTAGAGTCAGGTCACCCTTTTGTAGATGCACAAAATTCCTTTAACCTCAAGCAGTTAACAAGCCCATCATATTATATATACCTAGAAGGCAAACCCCACCAAGTTTTCTGTGCCTTCTTCAAAGCTTAGCTCAAAGGCTACCTCATACATGAGGTATATATATATATGTATGTATGTGTGTGTGTGTATGTAAGAGATCATGCAGGAAACTGCAGCTCTCTATAACATATTGCTTGTGCTTTATTTACATTTATGTATGTGTATATGTATATGGGTATATATGTATGTATATGTATAATGTGAGATAAATATAAATACATAATTATGTACATATAATAAACTCAGCATATAACTTTTTTTCCAGAGATTTTCTGTGCCTGCTCTGTGTAACTCACAAATAATGACATATCTGAGCATGTCCCAGGTCTTTGTTATATAAGTAAATACAAAATGTATATACAAAATCATTAGGGCAGAAACAGACCAGTCCATGGTGGGTCAGGAAAGGCCTCAAGAAGGAAGCAGCCCATGAGCAGAGGTTTGAAAAACATGAAGGATTCTAGAAGATAGAAGTGAGAAGGGAGTACATTCCCAGGGATAGAATGTACAAGTGCTTGGAAGATAGAAATGCATTATCATTTATGGGGAACAAGTAAATTGGTTTGGCTCAAATATAGAATGTATGAAAAATAATAATTTTCAATAAGCCTGGAAAGGGAGGTCAGAGTCAGATTGTGAAAAGCTTTAAATGCCCAACAGAGGAGTTTATATTTGATCATAGAGCAATAAGAAATCATTGGAACTTTCTGAACATAGGAATGACATCATCAGACCTATACTTTAGGAATATCACTGGTAGTTGTGTGGAGGATGAATGGAGTGGATGTGGGGTGGGGATGATAAGACAGAAAGTGAGGAGAACATTTGGGGGATATTGCAATAATCCAGAAGACAGATGACAAGGACATAAATTAAAGTGAGAATGTATGAATAAAGAGAAAGAAGCTAATGCAAGAGATATTGTGGAGAGAGTTAAGACAGCAATGGATAATTTCTTTTAGGTCCTTTCCAACTCTAAATTTATGATCCTATGATATATATATATATATATCATATATATATAATTGTGTATACATATATATCTATATCTTTATTTCTATGTCATCTATATGGAAATAATTGACCTCATGGGGTGATAATTTGGCAACCAATTTAGGAAGAGAATATGGAATAATAATAGAAAAAGAGCCCAGGACAGAACTTTGAGGAACACCCATGGATAGGGTACATTATATGAATAATAGACAAGCAAAGGAATGTGAGAAGTGGTCAAATAGAAGAATCAGAGTATACCATGTCTTGAAAACTAAGAGAGTAGAACATGTATAAAAATAGAGTGCGAGATCAACTATGTTAAATATAGCAGAAGTAAGAAAGATGAGGATTCAAGGAGGAGCACCACAACTAACAATTTTGTAGAAAGAAATTTTTGTTGAGTGATGAGGTCAGAGGCCAAATTACAAAAGAATAAGGAAAGAAAACAGAAGTGAAGGCAACAGTATAGGCAGCTTTTTCTAGAAGTGACTAGGTGGTACCATGGATAGCTCACCAAGCCTCAGATCAGGAAGACCTTGAGCTGAAATTTCGCATTTTTTGTGAACACTTATTAACTGAGTGTCTCTGGGCTAGCCACTTTACCCTGTTTGCCTCAGTTTCTTGTCTCTAAAATGAGATTAATAATAGAATCTACCTCACAAGGTTGCTGTATGGATCAAATGAAAAAATATTTGTAAGTATATATTAAAAATATATAGCTATTATAATATATATCATATATACAATATAAATATATAAGTAAATATTTATAACACATAGTAAGTGCTATATAAATGCTATTATTAGTAGTAGCTGTTGGACAGTCACTTAACCTCTGTCTCAATTTCCTCGATGGGGATAATAACAATACCTACCTTTCAGGATTGTTGTGAGAATCAAAAGAGATATTAATAAAAATTGATCATCTAATATCTTGCACATCTAATGTCTTACTATGTAAGTGCTCATTTCACTCCCCTTCCCTTCTTCTAGAAGTCTGACTGAGAAAGGCAAGAGAGAGATATAGAATGATTGTTGCAGGGAATTATGTGATCCAGTGATTGTAAAACTTAGTTGGAAGAGATGGGAGAGGATGGGTTAGAGGTTATAAGTAGAGGAACTGATCTGGGTGAGAACTACAGCATCTTCATCAAAGACTGGAGTAAAGAGGAGAAAATGGAGGATGATGTCAAGGGGTTCTGTGATATAGGGCAGGGGAATGGCGGAAAGATGGATGGAAGCTAATAGAGACCTATTTTCTCAGGAAGACAAGAGGCTAGTCTGCCGAGAGGGAGAATGAAGATAATTAGGGAAGCCTGAAGAAAGAAATCATCATCTTCATGAGTTCAAATCTAATTCAAATCCTTCTTAACTGGTAAATCACTTAACCCCATTTGCCTCAGTTTCCTCTTCTGTTAAATGAACTGTAAGAGAACATGACAAACCCCTTCAATATGTCTGCCAAGAAAACCCCAAATGGGAACATGAAGAGTCAGATACACCTGACATGACTGAGCAACAGAGAAAATAGAAAATTCAGGACAGAGAATGAAATACAAGAATGAAGTGTAAGAAATACATAAGAAGGGAAGAGTGAAAGAATTTCCTTGTGAAAAGATCAAGTTGAGATTTTGTACTAGGTATCTGATTTCATTAACAAGGTCTCTGGGTGAGGAAATTCTTGCTACTAGTTTAGATCAGCACCTGCTTTATAACTTGTAGTTTGGGGGTAGTTTTCTCAAGGAGCTTAGAGATGACTTGCTCAGGGTCACATGACTAGTATGACTTGGACACAGGAACTGAACCCAAGACTCCTTAATTCCAACACCGGCTTTCCACTCATTACCCAACGCTTACTTTTCTGGGTTGCCATTTTATAATATAAATTTATAGTTTCACAGTTGTGTGACATCTTCCAGAACTATTCAGCTAAATGCAAGTAGATGTAGAAAAAGATAACGGTATTTTCACTGTCATCCAGTGTTCAGGTCTAGCAAGACAACAACATTCAAAAGCAGAAAACAGCAAAGTTGAGTTGTGGACATTAGGGTTTAATTGAGAAGGGACAACTGTATCTTCTTTCCCCTACTCTGTTTCTCAAAACCCCTTCATAGCATCCTCTATTCTCTTCTCCTTTACTCCAGTCTCTGATGAAGAGGTAGCACTTTTCACCAAAGCCAATTTCTCTACTTGTAGTCTTTAACCCATTTCCTTCCATTTCCTCTGGCATATAGCTCCTACATTACTGGACCATTCATTGAAAGTATCATTCTATACCTCCCTTCTGCCTTTCTTAGTCAAGTTTTTATAAGGGGGGAAGAAGAAGGGAACAAGCATTTATAAAATGCCTACTATGTGCTAGGTGTAGCAGAGATGATAATCTGGGAAAACACTGAATGATAGAGTTAGAAACTGTATGAAAATGAAAAGAGGTTTTCATCCATCTGGGAGCCTGGAAGGCCTGTTAGAAACAGGACTTCTAGAATAGCAAAATATCTAAAAGGCTGTGATCCAAGGCCATTTTTGCTGGCTACAAGTAAGGTCTACGAAACCAGAGGGAACATAATAGCTCTGAAAACTGAAGGAATCTATGCTGAAGATGAATTCTATTTAGGCAAGAAATATGCTTATGTACACAAAACAAAAGACAACAGTGACTCCTGGTGGGAAATCCAACAGAACAAGAGTGATCTGGGGAAAAATTACTCAGGTTCATGGAAATAGTGGAATGGTTTGAGCCAAGTTCAGAAGCAATCTTCTTGCCAAGGCCATTGGACATAAAATCCAAGTGATACTCTATCCCTCAAGGATCTAGAATATGAAAATTTATTAAATAAAATTTATACTTTTTTTCAAATATTAAAAAAAGTAAAAAAAAGAGGTTTGGCAGAAATGAGGCACATGAACAATTTAAAAATAGTGGTTTAAAATTAAGACATCACTTCTTTGATCATGGAAGTAAAATATTTTGTGACTGGTGGTGAGATCAAAGATGTGACTATATTGTGTACATGGTTGAAGAGAAGTGTAGGTATGGGTACTATTTTTATTCCTAGTTTGTAATTAAGGGAATATCAGAGAAGTCATTTAACTAAGATTACCCGGCTCCTAAGTGACAAAGTTAGAATGTGAATCTGTTCTCTGACTTCAAATCTGTTTTACCATGCAGAAAAGTTTGGAACAATTTGGGCAAAAACCTAGAGTAAGTAGAATGTCTAAGGAGGGGAAGAAACAGGGCTAGAATAAAGAATAATTGGAGCAAAGTGGACAAGTGATATTGACATTGACATTGACAATTTTAATAAAATTCAGGCATAATGGAGCCATGGGATGTAATATATCGTTGAAGTAGCAGGTGGAGGAAAATACTATTCTTTCCTTCAGAGTGCTTTGAAATGGGGAGAATTAGAGCGGCTATGTGGGGAGAGGCTGGAGGTACAAATGAAAATAGAACTATGAAATGATTTGAAGTCTGGGACTGACAGAGCACAAAGGGTTGTGGACCTCACTGCTTTTCCTCTGTTCTCAACGAAGTCAATGAGAACACTTTCTCTACAGATATGCCTTACTTCACACAACAGATATATTTTTATAAAGAAAATAAATAAGACTTTTGTAAATAGTCTTGTATCAAACTCCAGAAATTTGAACAGGAATGGACTTATAAAATCATCTAGTTCAGTCAAGTTTTATAAATAGAAACTTAAGTCATAAAGATGAAGTGATTTGTCAAAGATCAAATGAGTGATGGAAAGACAGGAAGTATGTCTTTTTAAGATTATCAGGATGGTTCAATCACTTTTTCTGCTCCTTATTTTGGACTTAAATCCTTCTTTTCCCATATTTTACAAAAGGATCTACAAGTCTCTTTTATCTGTTTTGTTAGCTTTGAGTCCCCAGCAGAGAATGTGCTTCTGGCAAAACATCTCACTGTTGAATCTAATTCTAACTCTTTCTTGGGGGTTTTTCCCAGTTGCTTCTTCCCAACTCCAATCACAATAAGTACTAGCAATTTTTAATGAGTAATTTCTAGTGGTTTCCACTGTTCATAAAGCCAAAATAGACATTTTAAATAAAGAATCCCTCCCAAGACCATGCCTGGAAGAAAAGGATTCAGGCTTCCTAAATGGAACTGAAGGAGAAACAAAAGGTTCAGTATTAAAGTCTTGGGAGTCTATAGGAGGATTTCAATAATAAAGTTTTTTTCCCCCCAACATACTTTAACCTCAAAGCTCAAGCAGCCTTTCTTTAGGTACTTTTTGTTATGGTGCTCTTTACTGCACTTTTGCTATCTCATGTTGCTTCTTAGGACACCCATTTCTTCAGTTTAATGCTTTTTCTGCTCTTCCAGTTAGCTTTTGAGCTCCTCTTTAAGTTTTCAAGCAATCCATTCAGTGAACTGATTTTTCAAAGATAATCTGGAGGCCTTTTATTCTTGTTCCCATTCTGTTGTTTTCTTGATAATTCATTCAAAAAAATAATTTGCACCTCATAAAGAAACCATCCGTACCTTTTCAATTAGCTTAACAACTCTTTGTGGGCTCCTTAGATCTTGGACTTTCAAAGACCACTCCCTTAATATGATAAGCCCAAGACCTAGAGAGGGAAAGTAGTAAATTGCAGAGCCTGGATTGGAGCCCAGACCTACCAAGTTTCACAAAAGCCTTCTTTCCATTAGGCCAGAGATGTCCAACATGCAGCTTCCACTCCCTGAGGGTGGCTCTAAACTGAATAAACTAATTGGGAAATATTTAACAGCACAAATAAAAATATAATAAAACTTAAATAATATTAATAAGGAGCTTTCAACATAGGGGATTCTTTGTTTCTATTTGAGTTAGATACCACTTTACTGTACCACATTATATTTTTTTAATTGTACATTATTTAAAGACACTTCATAGCAAATCTTTCTGAAAACTGAGGAACCATCCTGTAATTTGATTTGAAAGTTCAGATTCTTAACATTTATTTTACCTAAAACAGTGCACATGTATATGGTATCATAGAGTTTTTAGAGAGGGAAGTAATGTTAGTGATTATCTAATCCAGCTCCCTTACCATACAGATAAAGAAAGTAAGTCCCAACTAGGTGATGTGAACTCTGCAAAGTTATATAATTAGTTAATGGCAGAGCCAGGACAAGCATTCAGGTCTGCTGGCTATTGTTCTTTCCACTATCTCATTCGACCTTAATTCAATCCAGTTTTCAATTCAACAACCATTTATCAAGTCTGTTCCTAAATGCGGAATACTAAAGTTTTGAGATTAGCCCTTCCCATTTTTTTTAAGGATTCAATTATTTTAAAATGTGTTAATTTGTTATTGTTTAATTGTATCCAACTCATTTTGATTCTACTTGGGGTTTTCTTGACAAAGACCTGCAATAGTTTCCATTTTCCTGCTTCAACTCATTTTATAGATGAGGCAAACTGAGGCAAACAGGATTAGATGATTTGCCCAGGGTCATATAACTAGAAAGTGTCTGAGATAAAATTTGAACTCAGATCTTCCTGACTCTAGATCAGTCCTCTATCCATGGAGTCACCCAACTGTCATTAACTTAATGCGTACTTATTTAAACCTCACTGCAATAAAATGGCTCCTAAGGTACATATTATTCCTTTCTCTGCTGTTTTAGGGAGATTTTTGAACAAAAAATTATGAATTCAATTGTAATCATTCAGAACTCAAAAAATTCTTAGCCTGAGAGCTAAAATGGATAGGTTTTGGGGGATGGGTGTGTCTATGAACTTTGATGGAATAAAAATTACACCTTTATTTTAACTAATCTTTAACTGAAATTTAACATTTTCCAAAATTGCGCATGTGTTTTTTTTTTTTTTTTTTTTTTTTTTTTTTTAGCATTCTGAGAAGGAGTCCATTAATTTCACCAGACTTCCAAAGGGGTACATCAGACAAAGGTTAAGGACTACTGATTTAGGGAGAAGTTAGACTCTTCCTAGATTTACATTTATATCTTTCTCTAGTTAACCCCTGGCCTCTTTTTGTTTGAGGAAAAATTCAGGCTGCTGGAAACAAAACAGCAGATTATATTGTATATCTATGGACAGATAGGGACCTGGAGGGAGAATTGGAGAAAGAACAAAACTTTTCTCAGTGCTTTCTTCAAAAGTCATGCTTGCATATATGAGTATTTTAAAGGTTATCAGTCTGGGTCTTCTGCTCTAAGATGCCTGATGAACTGATGAGCTTCCTCAATAGCTCCCTTCTCTTCCTTTACATTCTACCTTTCTTCCTTTACTTTCTCCCTTTCTTTCTTTTCTTTTCTTTCTTTTTTCATTCTTTCTTTCTTTCTTTAATTTTTTTTGGGGGGGAGACAATCAGGGTTAAGTGACATGTCCAAGGTCACACAGCTAGAAGATGTCTAAAACTGGATTTGAACTCAGGTCCTACCTGATTTTAGGACTAGGTTTCTATCTACTGCACCATCTAGCTGCCTACATTCTCCCCTTCTTTAGCTAGTTCTTCAGGAGCTGCTAGTTCTTGGGTCAGCTTTAAATAACTCCTTTCTTTGCACTTTCAGATCTTCAAACTCTGATTCTGAGATAGCTCCTTCCTTTATGCCAATTCCTTAGTGCAAAACACTATATCCTGCATTTATTTTTTCCTTTCCATAGCATTCTGAATTGCTTTTCCATTCTTGCATACGATACAAAGATTTTTTTTAAAAAGGACCCTATTTTCTACTTTCAATGGTCTTCTATGTATTCTCAGCCCCTAACTCAATCCTACTTCCCAACTGTTTGACTACCTGTCTCCTCAAATTCCAAATTATAGTATTAAAATAGAAAGTTGCTGATTGAAAAGAAAAAAATTAAACTAATAAATAAAACTAGGAACTAGTTTCATTTTTTTATGTTACACATGTACATTCTTTTTTTTTACATCTTTCTATAGGAGTCAGTTGGGAGAGAAAAATCTAACAAAAAGGAAAAACCATGAGAAAGAAAAATAAAGGTGAAAATAGTGTGCGTTGATCCATATTCAGTCTCCATAGATTTCTCTCTGTTTGCAGATGATATTTTCCATCCCAAATTTATTGGTGTTGTCTTGGATCACTGAATTGCTGAGAAGAATCAAGTCTATAATAGTTGAGTATCACACAATCTTGTTGCTGTGTACAATGTTTTCCTGGTTCTGCTTGCTTTACTCAGCATCAGTTCATGTAAATCTTTCCAGGCTTTTCTAAAATCAGCCTGTTAATAATTTTTTATAGAATTACATTATATTATTTATTTTGTATCTAATCATATTAAAAATAATAAAATAGATAAACCATTGGCTGATTTGATTTAAAAAGGAAAGAAGAAAACCAAATTATTAGTATCAAAAATGAAAATAATGAATACATCACCAATTTATATGAAAATAAAACAATTATTAGGAGTTATTTTGCCCAATTATATGCTAGTAAAACTGACATTTTAAGGGAAATGAATGAATATTTAAAGAAATATAAACTTTCCAGATTAACAGAGGAAATAAAATACTTAACCTTATCTTAGAAAAAATAAATTGAGTAAGCCATCAATGAGCTTCCTAAAGAAAAATCCCCAGGACCATATGGATTTACTAGTGAATTCTACCAAACATTAAAGGTACAATTAATTCCATTTAAAATAACTGCAGACCATATAAAATACTTGGGAATCTACTTGCCAAGACAAATCCAGGGATTACATGAACACAATTACAAGACACTTTCCACACAAATCAAGATCTAAACAATTGTTAAATGTTGATTGTTCATGATTAGGCTGCCAAAATAATAAAAATGATAATTCTATTGAAGCTAATTTATTTATTTGGTGCCATGCTAATCAAATTACCAAAGCATTATTTTATAGAGTTGGAAAAAAATAATGATAAAATTCACCTGGACATTGTTTATTGTTTCAACTGATTTTAGTTCATTTTTTAGAGTTCTCTAAATATGTTTTATTCTAGGCATTTAAATAAGAACAGATTTATAGACTTCGACTGCCAAAAGGGTCAATGAAACTCAAAAGCTAAGAACTCTTCATTTAAGCCAACTTTCTTATTTCACAGTTGGGAAAGTGAATCCCAGAGAGAAAAGTGCTTTACTGTAGGTGGCACAGTGAGCTTTGCAGAACTGAGATCATAGTGCAGATTGTTCTTATTCTTAATGGAAACCTGGCTTTCTCTAGATATTGGTATGTCAGTCAGTTAGTAAACAAGACTAAATAACTTTATTAAGTGTTTACTATCTGCCAGGTGTTGTGCTAAGCAAGTACTAGGGAGATAGAAAAAAGGTAAGACTGTTCTCAAGTAACTCTCAGTTTAATGGAGAAGACAACATGCAAACAAGTATATATAAACAAGCTATATACAGGAAAAATAGGAAATAATTAAGAGAGGGAAGGCATTAGAATTGAGAGGGATTGGAAAAGACTTCCTGTAGAAAAAAGGGAAGGGAAGCCAGGAAGCACAGGTGAGGAAAGAGCACATTCCAGTTATGGGAGACAGGTAGAGAAAATGCTCCAGAGCAGAGGAATGGGGTATCTTATTCAGGAATAGCAGGGATGCCACTTGATTGAAATGAAATGTTACTTGATTGAAGAATGATTGGGAAGATATAACATGCTTAAAAAAAAAGACTGGAAAGGTAGGAGAGGAGTCAATTGTGAAGAGTTTTGAATGCCACAGAATTTTGTATTTGGTCCTGGGGGTCAAGTTTATTGAGTAGAGGAATGACATAGAAAATCACTAATGAGTGGTGAATGGAGGATAAATTAGATTGGAGGGAGACTCAAGACCCACCATTTGGCTATTGCAGTGTCCTCTTATAATGTAGCCACATTCACCTTCTTATCTTTTTGCCTTTTTGAATTACCCTATTGCCATTGGTGAAAAGCAGAGGTTAAACACTTGTCCCTTGCTTTCTAATGCTATTTCTATGTTATGGAGCCATATTACTTACTTTCTAATATATCCTCATAGCATTCTCTCCACATCTTCATATTGCCTTCCAAGGTCCACTTCAACTCTCTTGTTCCTCAACTTCCACATCATGAATTCTCTCCTCAGCCTCTGGCTTTTTTCCCCACCACTCTTTTTTTTTTTTTTTTTTTTTGCTGAGGCAATTGGGGTTAAGTGACTTCCCCAGGGTCACATAGCTAGGAAGTGTCTGAGATCAAATTTGAATTCAAGTCCTCCTGACTTCAGGGCTGGTGCTCTATCCACTGCGCCACCTAGCTGCCCCATTCCCCACCACTCTTTAGAAATTTCTCTCAAAGGTCATTATTGACCTCATTACCCAATTGATTGACCTTCTTAAGTCCCTAACTCCCCTGAGTGCTCCTGGATTCTTGCTTCTCTTTCTATCTCCCCACTTCAAATCAATTTGTTCTTCCTATTCTTTTTTATGAATCCTAAATATGAATTTCTCTTCTTTACTTTAAGATTTACCACTTCTCTCTTTCTTCCTTGGTGATCTGATCTACTCCTGTAGATTCAATTTTCACCTCTACTGATCTATAACAATAGATATGAATTTTAGATCTCTATTTCCACTCCGAGTCTTCCCATCCCCCTCAAGTGCTACCTAGACTTGCTTTTCTAGTTTCTGCTGGAAATCTTTAGCTCGTTTTCCTATTGATAGTACAAATTACTATTTCAATATATCAATGGATCTTTTTATTTCATAAATTGGGATATCCATCCATCTTTGTACATTTCCTCCCTAGATAGCCAGATGTTAAAAATTTACTTGCAAACTAGTAAGGAACTTATATTCTACTAGAGGAGATGACATGCAAACATACAAATATCCTGAGGAGGAAGAGAGCATTAATAATAACAGAATAAGAAAAAAGTGAAGTGAAGCTTGAAGGAAGCTA
This sequence comes from Myrmecobius fasciatus, assembly GCA_023553655.1. Taxonomy (NCBI): domain Eukaryota; kingdom Metazoa; phylum Chordata; class Mammalia; order Dasyuromorphia; family Myrmecobiidae; genus Myrmecobius; species Myrmecobius fasciatus. The sequence goes on along the minus strand of JAJPUD010020396.1, from coordinate 11,838 downwards.
AGGATTATTAGGGAATTTGGTAAGGAAACAGTGCATTCCAGATATGAGCAACACCTTGTATAAAGGCATAGGAATGGGAGATGGGAACCAAAGTTCAGGGGAACAGTTGAATATAAGCTACCCCAAAATACTAGCGACTTTCATCTAGATCTTTTAACGTTTATTAGACATTGGTGTAGCCTGAAGTCTATCCATCTAATATCCTTTCCTCTTGCTACCTGACCAATCCATTTCATATTTCCTGAATGCTATCTTTTGCATTGCTTTTTGCATAAAAACCATACCTTGCTTAGACCCATCATGGGTCTCCCCATTACCTTTGGGTCACCTGTAATTTTTTTTGGTAGATTATTAATTAGATTATGACATTCCATGATCTGAATCCTTACAGCATCACTGAAAGAATGTGCTTTAAAATGTGTGTGTAAATCAATAATTTGGGGTTAGTGAAAATGCTATGTAGTTTCCCAAATGTAGTCCAGACCTCTTTAAATTTGATTCTGGGTCCAGATTAATGTGACCCAAAGTGAATTCATCTTCCCCTCAAAATCTGTCTCTCTTCCTATTTTCCTGATTTTTTGAGATTGACACCATCACCATTCTAGCTATCCAGCTTCTAAACCATATCCTCAACTCTCCCCTCTCTTTAACTGCTCCCCATAGCCAATCAATTGCCAAATCATATCTATATCTTTACCAATCTTCTCTTCTTTTCCTTCACCTCAATTCTACTTATGTTCTTGAATCCATTTTCTTCAGGACCTTATGCTGTCAATCAGTCAATTATCCTCCGTCTCTGTCTATCTCTGTTTCTCTCTCTCTCTCTCTCTCTCTCTCTCTCTCTCTCTCTCTCTCTTTTTCTCTCTCTCTCTCTTTCTTCCAATCTCTCTTTCCTTTGTTCTCTTTCTCTTCCTATGAATATTCATGTTTTCTCTCTCCTAATAACAAAATAACCCCTGATTACATAAATAAACTTTCTTTCTCTACCTTTTTACTAATCTCAAACTACTGTGCTACTTACTTTTCATTTCAAAGCCGCTCCTCTTTTTCTGAATTTCCTATTTTTATCAAGCTTCTTGTAAGAGTAGCCTACTTTCGTTGATTCCATTGCATCATCACCCATTCAATCAATCCTCAACCCCTTGTAATCTGGTTTCTGCCTATAGAACTCTGTTGAAATTAATCTCTCAAAGATCACTTTGTTGTTGTTCAGTCATTTTAGTCGTGTCGAATTCCTCATGACCCCATTTGGGGTTTTCTTGGCAGAGATACTGGAGTAGCTTGCTTTTTCCTTTCCCAGCTCATTTTATAGATGGGGAAACTGAGGCAGAGTTCAGTGACTTGGCCAGGGTCACACAGCTAGGACGTGTCTGAAGCCAGATTTGACCTCAGGTCCTCTACCTCCAGGCCTGACACTATCCACTGTGCCTTCTAGCTGCCTACCTAGCCACTCAAAGATCTCTGAAGACCACCTAATGACCAACAATAGCTTTATTCTTTTTAGTATCTCTGCATCACTTGACAGAATCGATCACTTTCTACATCCTGAAACATTTCTTTTCCTTGTTTTCCAGGACAAAGCCCTTTCTTTTCCCTTTTATAGATCTCAATCTGGCTTCTAACTCCAAAATATATTACACAATCTTAGAACTGGCTGAGATCTCAAAGATCATCAAAACAAGAGTCTTCAACAGTGAACCTAACAAATGATTATTTATTCTCTTATTAAAGATCTGTTTGAGGAAAATTACTGCCTCTCAAGATAGCCCATCCCATTTTTGGAAATGAAAACTTGTTAGGAAATTTTTCAGCATAGTAAGCAGAAATCTGCCCATTTGTAACTTCAACATGTTGCTTTGACCAGGCAGAGTAAGTCCAATCTTTACTGAAGGTGAAAGGCTACATAATGTCTGAAAACAGTTGCTACTTTGCCCCCAGTGCTTAATCCCAAATTATCTATTCCTCAGATTAGCCATCCTTAATTCCTACAACTGAAGTTTATATGGTGAACTAATCTTGTCACTTCACTATCCTGGTAACCCTCCTTTGGCTAAACTTTAGTTTGTCATTGACATTCTAAATATTCTAGAGGTGGTCTGGCCAGGGAGACAAATAGCTGGAGGAGCATCATTCTCAATTAAACAAAATATTGTAAGAAGTGATCAGACCAGGGAAAGGTAGCTGGGGATGATGACCTCTTCTGTTCTTTGCAATGTACTTTTTAATGCAACTCAAGATCACATTGAGATTTTTGGTTACCATGTCATACCAGTACTTCATGGTGAATTTAGCAGTTAGATGGCTCAAGGGTATAGTAAATTGCACTTAAAGTCAGGAAGGCCTGGGTTCAAATTTTTCCTCAGAAAATTAGATTTATGATCCTGAATTCTATTTTATGTATAAAATGAGAATAAGAACATTTACTCTACAGGTTTCTTGTGATAATCAAGATATAAAACATGTAAAGTGCTTTGCAAACTTTGAAATGCTGCATAAATGCTAACTATTATAACAGTAGCTCACATATCAAGCATGCTTTAGGGTTTCCAGAGCACATTTTTGTTTTTTTTAATTTTTTTTGTTTTTGTCACAACAACCTCATAAGGCAGGCAATTACCATCTTAATTTTACAAGTAAGGAAACAAGTCCAAAGAGAGTTAGTAAGCTAAACGATATTAAATAAAAATCTTGATACTCATTCTCCAAGACTCTTTCCATTATATCATAGTATTTTACTTCTAGTTTTATTTTGTTTTGTTATTAAATCATGAGAATGATTCTCTATCTTACGCTCCATAGCAGTTGTTACAAACTTTTTCTTCTCAAGACTCAAAAACCACCTTCTACAAACCCTCTCAGCCAATGACTTCCTCATACTTACTGAGAAAATTTAAGTCATTCAGTGCAATTTCCTTTTTTTCTCCACTATACTTCACAACCACTTGATCCTACCACTATTCCCTCTTCCTTCATTCTAGTTTCTGATGAAGAGGTAATCATTCTTTTCACTAAGCAAACCTTTACTTGTACCTTTATATACCATCCAATCTTGTCTTCAATAAATTTCCCTTTCTCTCAATCATTCCTTCTCTTCCTAATCTTCAACTTCTTGGGTGCTTGTTCAGTCCCTGATGCTGATAGGCACACCTAAGTCACCTCCATTCTGTAAAAACCCTTAGTAAACCACAAAAGAGAAAAAAATTTTTTTTAAATGCTTCCTATGTATCAGGCACTTTACTAAGCATTTTATAAATATTATCTCATTTAATACTGTTATCCTTTTGAAATAAAATCCAGCAGTCTACATTCATTCCTCTAGTTCTCTCTCTTGATTCTCAACTCTTTGTAATTTGGCTTCAAACTTCAATACCCAGTTGAAACTACTCTTCCCAAAATTACCATTGATTTTATAGTCTTTCTTTAATTTTCATCATTCTTAATCTCTTTGGAGAATTTGACACTGGTGATCACCCTCTTCCCCAGATAATTCCTCCTTTCTCCTTCTCCTCCTCCTCTTTCTCTTCCTCCTCCTATTCTCTTTCTCTTCCTTCTCCTTATTTCTTCTTTTTCTTCTCCTCCTCCTCTTCCTGCTCCTCCCCCTCCTTCTCTTTCTTTTTTCTCTCCTCTCTCTCTCTCTCTCTCTCTCTCTCTCTCTCTCTCTCTCTCTCTGTCTCTCTCTCTGTCTCTCTGTCTCTGTGTGTGTGTGTGTGTGTGTCTCTCTCTCTCTCTCTCTCTCAAGTTTCTCCCCACTCCAATTCATCCTCCTAACAGCTGCCATAGTCTGATCATGTCACTTCCCTATTCATTAAACATCAGTGATTTCTTGTTTCTACTAGGATAAAATACTGTTTGTATATTAGGATAAAATTTCTGTTTGACATGCAAAGTCTTATATAAAACTGTAGCCTTTCCAATCTTAATTATACATTATTCCTCTTTATAATCTAACTTCATAATCTAACAAAAATAGCATTTTTACTACTCCTCATACATTTCATCTCCCCATGTTTTTGCATTGTCATTCTCTATGCCTGGAATCCATTCTTTTCTCACCTTGACTTCTTAGCATCCCTCATTTCCTACAAGACTTATTTCAAGTGCTACCTGGTATATGAAGCTTTTTTCCCCTAATATCCTCAATTGCTAATGGCTCCCTTACCCACAATTACTTAGCTTTTATTTTATACCTGTATATGTACATTGTGATTCCCCTGAATATATAAAGGATTTGAGGGCAGGGACTTCACATTTGTCTGTGTATCTTCATTTTTTTGCAGGAGTTTCTGACACATAGTAAGGACTTATAACTGCTTGTTGATAGATTTTTTTCTTTTTTCTGTTTTTTGTTCATACTTTCAACATCTTTGTGGATGATTTTTAAAAATTTTACATTGTAGCATAATTTGTTGTACAGTCATATTCAACTCTTTGTACCCCATTTTGGGATTTTCTTGGCAAAAACATGAGAGTAGTTTACCATTTCCTTCTCCAGTTCATTTTATAGATAAGGAAAATAAGATACAGGATTAAATGACTTAACCAGTGTCACACAGCTAGTCTGGGATCATAGTTGAACTCAGATCCTGATTCCAAGTCCAGGGCACCATTCACTGGGCCACCTAACTGCTGCCATAGCACAATAAAAAGAGAATTGGATTTGAAAGCAGAGATTCAAAGCCTGTTCTTCTGACTGTGTAACTTTCAGCAAATCACTTCATCATTTTTTTGGCTTGGGTCTCATTTTACTACATTATAGATTGAGATGGCTGAATTAGGTGGTATTTAAGATCCCTTTCTCTAAGCACTATGAATTCATGAATATGAAGCACATATGAATATGTTTGATATATTTTATATTAGATTTGTCCAATGCTTTTAAAAATCTTTATTCTACTTCATATACCAGGTAGCACTTGAAATAAGTCTTGTAGGAAATGAGGGATTCTAAGAAGTCAAGGTGAGAAAGGAATGGATTCCAGGCATAGAGAATGACAATGCAAAAACATGGGGAGATGAAATGTATGAGGAGTAGTAAAAATGCTATTTTTGTTAGATTATGAAGTTAGATTATAAAGAGGAATAATGTATAATCAAGATTGGAAAGGCTACAGTCTTACATAAGACTTTGCATGTCAAACAGAAATTTTATCCTAATATCGAAACAGTATTTTATCCTAGTAGAAACAAGGAATCACTGATGTTTAATGAATAGGGAAGTGACATGATCAGACTATGGCAGCTGTTAGGAGGATGAATTGGAGTGGGGAGAAACTTGAGAGAGAGAGAGAGAGAGAGAGAGAGAGAGAGAGAGAGAGAGAGAGGAGAGAAAAAGGAAAGAGAAGGAGGGGGAGGAGTAGGAAGAGGAGGAGAAGAAAAAGAATCTTCTTTGGATCCTTCACTGCTTTCTTTTTCAAAAAAAAATTGATAAACACATCATCTAGGATTTCAACTAAGTCATTGATAAAAATATTAAACAGAATAAAGCTAAAATAGATACCTGTGGTATTCCATTAGAGACATCCCACCAGACTTTGACACAGATTCAGTAATTATTACTCTTTGGAATAACCAATTCAGTATCCACTGTCTTCCAGATCATGTCATATTTATAAGATGATAGTATCAGATGTCCTTTTGGAAATATTAGTATCACCACTATTTCATATTTTCATAATCATCTAGGACCTATTTCCTTAAACTGTGATTTAAATCCCCAAATGGGGTTATAAAATGATGATTTATTATTATTTATTATTTATGTACCTACTTTATATGCTTATATACCTAGGGTTATGTAAAAATTTCTGGTGAAATTTTGTAATGTAAAAATGTAAAAAATGTAAAAAAATATGGTGAAAAGGGGACACAAGTGGAAAAGTTTAAGACGTTCTGGTGTAGAGTATAGTAGAAAGAGCATACATAGTATGATAATCCCCAAATCAGGATGTTCTGCCACTAATTAATTAATTAGTTGTGTAATCTTGGGCAATTCCTTTTTTGCTTTGGGGCTTAGTTTCCTCACAGGCCAAATGAGAGGTTTAGTCTCCTTTCCAACTAACCATGACACTATATGACTTGTGAGAAGTTGTGACTTTAATTTTCCTTTCTCCATCCTAACATTGTCTTGATTTTCTCCCTCAGTGTCTTTTGCCTCTAGTCTTTAATCTCTTTATTCCCAATAACTTAGTTCAGACCTTCATTATCTTTTTGCTGGACAATTTTAATAGCTTCCTATTTTCTCTGGCTCTAGACCCTCAGCACTACTCCTCCTCAGGACTTTTGACTATGTGACAAGGACTATGACCTTGTCACACATCCTTAAAAAAATCCTAGCAATGACTCCCCAAAATAAAGTCCAAACTCCTTAACATGACATTCAAGACATTCTTTCATGTCTTGGCTTCAACCTTCCTCTCCAGCTTTATCTCATAATACTTCCCAGCTTCCCAGATTTCCAATATGAAAAGTCCAACCAAGTGGGACAATTTTCTGTTCTTTGCCCATTTCATGCTTTTCTGTCACCTGTTACCTCCACTGACTTTACCCCCTTTCTTTCATTTTTGCTTCTGGAAAACCTACCCATCCTTCAAGATCCCATTTGAATTCCACTTTCTCCAGGAAGCATTCCTGCCTGTCTTCCAGCTACAAGTATTCTCTTCCTTTCCTTGAATATTATTTATTCAACAAACATTATGTGCCACTGGTATGGAGAGACAAAATTTATTCAGCATCATAGATTTTGAGCTAGAAGGGATCTTAGAGAGCTGCAATCCCCAAAATATTGCTTATAGAGAAGAAAACTAAGTAGAGAGGTAAAATGTACAAAACCACACAGATAGCAAGTAACAGCCAGAATTCAAATCCATTCCAATTCTGACACTTTCTACTACTCTTTGCTAGTGAAGTTTAAGGTATAAAAGACACAAATGCTTTTACAAAATGTGTGCCACAGAAAGGTTCGACACAAGAGATTTGGTGAAGTAAAGGAGAGGGTCTCAACAACAGGAGATGTTAAGGAAGACAGGTAGATGTGGTATTTATAAGAATTCAACATGTTAAAAGGGGCAGGGAGGACATTCTAAACTTGGAAATGCTGTAAGCAAAACACAGGATGAAAGAATTTAGTATACATTTGGCTCTGTGAGAGAGACAGGAGCTAGGAGTACAATTTGACTGGAGTGAATGATGAGTATGGGATAAAGGTTAGGAAAATAAGGTGATATCAATGTGGAGGACCTTGAATGCCATTAAAGATTTTCAAATGGAGGAGTTACAAAAACCACTTCGTAGTTTGTCAGTCTTATGACATTTATTATATAGCCCTGAGCCATATATATTTGTGCCATGCCTTATCCTTCCTACAAGAATGAATCACAGAATCCTCGCGCTGGAAGCCACTTTAAAACATCAGTTGGGGATGACAACACTACCCAGTTGCTTAACAACATCCCCAACTAGTGGTCTAAATCCCATCAGGTCAGGGATCCTGGCACATTAATTTTTTTTTTTTAAATCTTCACAGAGCCTAGCGCATGGTAGGTGGTCAATGAATGGATGCATGTCATTCTGTCATATTCCTAAGGTCAGGCAGGAGCCCAAGCCCAGCTTCACTCCCAAGAGTTGTTCTCAAGAAAGCCTCCTGCTTGGGCCCTTCTTGAATTTATTTCCACCTCATTAACTCTACCTCAATTCCACTCCTCCCCACCCACATTCCCCCTTTCCCCCCCTTCCCCTAGGGGCCAACTCTGATTTCACTCCCTCTTGATATTCTTGCTTCCTCTTTCTCTTTGCTTTGAGTCTCTCTACCACTTTCTGTCACTTCATCTTTCAGCCTCTTGCTCCCTCTGTATTTTCCTGCCTTTGTCTGGCCGTCTGTCTAATGTCCCCCCCGCCGTCTGTGTTCATCTCCCTCTTCCTTCTCTTGTCTCCCTATTCTGTCTGTTTCTCTCCGAGTCTGTTTCCCCCACTTCTGATTCACTCATCCCACCTCCGAATTATCTCCCTCCAATCCCGGCAACAGGTTCTCAGCGCTCGATTCTCTTATTGGTCACTGGGGAACACCCCCCCC
>JAJPUD010020395.1:0-16096 GCA_023553655.1 Myrmecobius fasciatus | reverse complement strand
TATAATGTAGTTTTAGATCTGGTACAGCAAGGCCACCTAAATAACCCTTTTTTTTTTTTTTTTTTTTTTTTTTTATTAATTCCCTTGAAATGCTTGACCTTTTGTTATTCCAAATGAACTTTGCTACTATTTTTTCTAAATATGTAAAATAATTTCTTGGGAGTTTGATTGGTATGGCGCTAAGTAAGTAAATTAGTTTGGGTAGTATTGTCATTTTTATTATATTTGCTCGGCCTACCCATGAGTACTTGATGTTCTTCCAATTGACTAGGTCTGACTTTATTTGTGTGGAAAGTGTTTTGTAGTTTAGTTCATATAGAAGAACCCTTAACTCAAGATAATCACAATTTATGAGGACTGATAATGCTGCTTTTCTTTTTGTTTCTTCTCCCATTTATTTCTAATGCATTTGAGTTATTTATAGAAAAAGTGATTTTTGTATGTTTATTATATGTTCTGCAATTTTTATATTTATTACTTTTTGTAAGTGGGCTTGATACTTCTCTAAGTAAACACATTATTTTAAAAATGGTAGCTTTTATTTTTACCACATTTTCTCTATTTTTAAAAAAATCTGATCTCACTGTAATAATTAGTTTCTAGATCTACATGAAATAACTACCACCTCACAGTGGTTTGAACACCAGCCCTGAAGTCAGGAGGATTTGAGTTCAAATGTGGTCTCAATCACTTAACACTTCCTAGCTGTGTGATCCTAGGCAAATCACTTAACCCCAATTGCCTCAGCAAAAAACAAAAACAACAACAACAACAACAACAACAATGACAACAAAAAACTGCCAATAGACTTTGGTTTTAGATAGGTATTGTGCATTTTATAAGAGAAAGGTCCATTTTTAATATACTTTTAATATTAAAAAATGCTGTATTTGCCAAGATATTTTATTAATTTCATTCTTCTTGTTATTAATTTTGTTTATTAGGTTACTATTTTCTAACATTGGATTAACTACTTTTTAAAAATAAATTTCATCTGCTAATAAAGTACAGTATTTTAAATTCTGTACTATCTTTAATTTTTCATTCAATAACTTTACATTTGCATTCAATAGAAATATTGCTCTTTAGTTTTTTTCTCTATTTCTCTGATATAGCTATAAGGGTGATAATTTTCTCTTAGAAGAAATTTGATAGGACTTCTTTATTTCTACAAATAATATTTATTTATTTTACATAATCTGGCTGTAAATTATTATTTGAATGTTTGTACAATTTAGTTCTAAATCAAACCAGACCTAGTTTTCTCTCTGGAATTTAATTTATGACTTAAGAGAAAAAAAAAGATGAAAATAAAATATCTTAAAAATGCAAAAAAATGCAATAATTTTAAAGAAAATATGAGAATTTACTGGAAATTTTCTGCTGCATTTCTACAGATAAAAACTGATAAATTTGAACATTTGAAAAACATGAAATAGTTTAATTGAACTAATATGCATACAGGTGCATAATATATATCATATCTGTCATCTATCTTTAGAAAAATTCAAAAAGAGAAAATTTGCAAAACAGAGAGAGAGTGGGTTGCATCTAACTGATCATCTCTTGGACCTTGCCATTAAAGCTGAACACTGTACCTTTTATTAATTCTGTTTTTTTCTTTCATGCTGAACTGGATTGTTCTTTATTATGTTGTCTTTTCCAATTAAAGTATAAGTTAAAATCTCTGAGATCAGAGACTTTATTATTTTTCAAATTTTAATCTCTAGTTTGGCACAAAGCAGGTATTTAATACTTTCTTTTTAATTTTTGTGTGTTTCCTTTTATGAAGCTTGTAGGTTTTTATGAAAATTTTGCCAGGGTATTCATTATAGGATATGGGGTTAGCTAGGACCTTCCTACTTTAGCATCTCTCAATACTATGGAAATTTTTATCACATTTTTAAATTTTATTTCTTCAAACTACCAAATATTTGGGGAATGATCAGGAAGTTCAAAAGAACTTAGAAATCAAACAGCTTAATTGTATCATCTCTATAAGTCTACTTTGAGAAATTGCTTAAATAATACTTAAAGGTGAATTTTAATATTTATTCATTATTAACAAGTGACATTTATAGCATATCCTCCAAATGTTATCTTATTTTAACCTTATAATCACTACAGAAAGTAAGTGCCACACTAATTATGAACTCTATAGAAGATGAAGAAACAAATGTTCATTATACTTAAATGATACACTTACATCTCCATTAAACACTAAATAAGGAATGTGAACCCACTTTTTCTTTACTCTCCTAATCCTTTGAAAATTTTTAGCATTTTCAAGAGATTTGTATTCAGGTAGTTTAACTACAAAGTAATTTAAGATGCTACTCCTCTATTCTAGGGTCTTCATAAATATTTTCAGTTTCCTGTGATCAAAGTAACTTAATATTTATGTATTGCATAAATTTTGTTTTGGAAATTGAAAACCTTTTTGAAAAAAAAGTTTTGAAAACATTTTCATGTCTCATTTTTTTCTCACACTAATTATAACAAGAAGAAAACAAGGATTGAATTTATGCTATTTACAGATTGAAAAAACAAACAAACTAAATACTGATCCTTTCCCTAGGTTATGGGTAGCAGCCCTAGAACTCAAAACCTGATTATAAAGAATAAGAAATCATGTTACTAATACATTTTACTAGAATGATGCATTACTTTTCATGACTAAAATCTGAAGCCTGACAATAAGACAAAGCTTTTTTTTTTTTAAATTTCCTACAAAAATACCTTTCTCAGATAATTCTTTGGAATCTCTGATACGCCTATTGTTAATTAACTTAGTGTCTTTTTTCTTAAAATGTCATGAATAAAATTGGCAGATTCTATAAAACAATAATGATACTTTCTCTATACACATTGAAGTGCTAGGCTGGTATCTGAGTTGTGTTCATTTTTTTAAGAGAAATAACTTTGGGTATTTCTAAATTAAACCTATAGCACTTCAGGTAAGTGTCTCTTGACTTGTTAAAAAATAATAGGATGCCAAAGACTGAGTGATGTAAAATACTACAAAGGACATTAACAGTTGTGAAAATGAGCTCAATGAAGTGCTTTAATATTAAGACATGATCTTTGAGAAATATTTTAGTTGAATAATTATTCAGTTAAATCAGATGTTAAAAATATAGATTAGATAACTACTTAGGTAACAACATAACTTTGTAACAACATAACTTTGTAACAACATAACTTTGTAATCTACTTTCCTAACAAATACAATTTATTAGACATTGTACATTTCTTAAATCATAAAATTTCTGAATGTAAAGAGATTTTTGAGGATTTGTCCAGCACTTTTGCTTCTTAGATGAGCAAGATAGGGTAGATGAAGTTTTATAGCTAAGGTAATATATGATTAGTGGCAGAAAGTGCTCATCTTGTTCTCTGGAAGACAACTCTAAAGAAATGTGCCCAAGATTTTTCAACTACAAAAATAAAGGATTGAACTAAAGCACTGAAAGGAGTTGGCCTAGAAGCCATGTGGATGAAGCACCAGTGGTAGCTATGATGGTGGTGATGGGAGCAATGGCAGCTTCAGGGGCTCCCAAATGAAAGATGATAGAGGGATGTGGAGGTGGTCAGAAAAAGGTGAAATTTTTTGCAGTTGTAAATTCTGCAATTTTTTATCTAAGGCACAAATATCTTTAATGATCATAAATCATATTTATTCAGAATCTGGTAAGTGCATGGTTCTGAATTAGGTGATATTAAAAGTTATTTACTTTTTCTTACCTACTATCTAAGTTTTAGCACAAGGAAGAAAAAAACATAGAAAGACTATATTTACAACAACTCAAACCAACATGGAGTTGGATGAGTGACTAAAAAAACAAAACAAAATAAAACAAAATTCAGTTGCTATTATTCTCAGGGCTGCCTCCCACAATAAAATAGTGATATTGCTGTTTTTAGAACTAGTTCAAGGAATTTGGAAGTTTTTGATCTGGGTTTTTATTTAGTACAAACTCACATTTCTCAGATAATTCTTTGGAATCTCTCATGTGCCTGTTAATTAGTTTATTGTCTTCTTAAAAAGTCATGAATAAAATGGTAGATTCTGTAAAAGAGCAGTGATGTTTTCTTGGGACACATTATAGTGTTAGGCTGGCATCTGAGCAGTGTTCATTTATTTCCTAAGAGAAGTGACTTTGAGTATTTCAAAACTAAATTTATAGCACTTTACGTAAGTGTCTCCTGATATGTTAAAAAATAATAAGATGCCAATTTCTAGTAGAAGGCCAAAGGCTCCTCTGGTATGATCTGAAGAGAGATAAAGACACAATTTTATTGGCCCTCATTCTGGTTGTTACCAAGGAAGGGCCCTGATCCTTTGGGATTGATTTTGCTTTTCAGATGCCCTCCTTCCTTGAAAAGGGAACTGATACTGCCCTGAAGGGTTTACATTCTCCTTTCCTAGAAATTATTCCCCTCCAAGCTTGGACTGTGCTACAGGCATTGTTCCAGGCAATGGAGTTGACAATCAGGGTCTGTTCCTGCACCCAGAGCCAGCTCAGGTTCACAATTTCACCTTTTTCTGACACCTCCACATCCCTCTCTCATCTCTCGTTTGGGAGCCCTTGAAGCTGCCATTGCTCCCATCACCACCATCATAGCTACCACTGGTGGTTCATCCCATGGCTTCTTGGTCAGCTCCTTCTCCCATGTCACAGACACTTACTGTCAAGAACTGGAAGAATATGTCACTGATCTGTCATCTCTGCCAGTCTAGAATTCGATTTGAGGCATTATTTTAAAGTTTTTTTGGAGGGGAATATTAACAAGCTTGACTGAGTCCTTTATGAATTTGATTCTTTTTCTGATGACTTTTTTTCCTAAATATTAAAGGTAAATTTACCTTTTTTTTGTAATTTCAAACAATACCTTCTGGTTCTGATTTCTGGGGTCAAACAGAATAATTCTAAGGACTCTTCCAGGTAACAAACTTTCAAAAACTTTTAGGCAGCTATCATCCATCATCTGCATTTTCTCTTATAAACTGAGTTATATTTTAGTGCTCCCTTTAACAGATTCTTATATAATGTAGGCTCAAGGCCCTCCTCTTTGAATTTTCAGTCAGTTACTAGGTATTTATTAAGCACTTACTAAAGCTCAGGAGTGCTATATCCTTAAGCCATGGTATCTAGATCTGAACACAGTACTCCGCATGTGATCTAACAAGGCAAGATCTTCTATTCTTGAAATCTATGACTGTCTTAACTGAAGAGTACCATTGCTTAGAGTACATCACATTGATGACAGTGAGTTTGCAATCCACTAAAACTTCCAGATCTTTAAAAAAATAACTTCTATTTATCGATTTCTTTTCTAACTTTTATTTGTCAAGTTGTTTTTGTATCCAATGAAAGCCAATGGAATTTGATCTTATTAGATTCAACTTAATGTTGTAGGTTCTCAGGATATTTTATTACATCTCTGTTACATTCCTTCTTACCCATTTCTCCTAATTTTACGCTATTGGAAAAGTACATAAATGCTACATATGCCCTTATTTAAGTCATTGACTAAAATGCTAAACTTAGAGTGCTAACCCATATATTGACAGGATACTCCACTAAAGACTTCTGCTATACTGAGTGAATAATTAACAACTTTTTTCTTTCAATAATGCAACCAACCCTGAGAGCCTGTATATTTTAGTATATTCTAATTCATATCTTTCCATCTTCCCAAAGAATAAATATGAGATTTTTTCTTCAAAGTACAATACAAAAATTTAGGGAAACTGAATAATGTAATGAGTTTATAGATGCATTCTTCCATCACTGGTTTTTGTTACACAGTGTTAATATACTTAAAATTTATCCACATTATGACTGTCTAAACTTCCTAACATATTTGCTAACTTTATACAGCAATATATTCATATTCCTTACCCTTTCTAAATTTTGGAAATTTTTACACATTATTCTTTTGATTAGTGATCCATGTTCTTTGACCCAATTACCCCATCACTAATGTGATAGCTGCTACAGTAAACTATTTGTGTTTTTTTCCCCTAAAAATCTCATGCAAGTCAAATCTTTCAGTAGCTTTGCCTCTTCATCTGATTTTCATATCCCATTGCTTTTCTAGACCATCTCCCAAAATGCTGACTTTTAAAATGATGGGAAAGAAGACCTCATGCAATTCTGTCCCTGAATTAATTACTGTTTAGCTAATAAGACATTCTAACCACCCCAGCAAACTAGTAGTGCTCTGTGCCATTAACACAAATTGTCTTAAATTTTTGTGACATAAACTACATCAGTAGCATTTATATCATCTACAAGTTGAATAATCCTGTCACAAAAGGAAATGATACAATATGCCTATACATATATATATATATATATGTACACACACACATATATATATGTATGCAGAAGTTAACATTATTTACAATGGAGAAATATGGGAAGATTTCCCAATGAATCAAATATCTAAATATAGGGATGTTGCAAGCTCTCCTTTCTCCCCTTTTTCTCATTACTTGGAAAAATTTAAGAAATGTTAGCAAAGGCATTAAGATCAAAGAAAGACTTAAATATAAGCAAATAGTGGAAGAAATTATCTTTATTTGTAGATGGCATTATGCTTCACATAAAGAACCAAAGGAAATTATCAAAAATTTAGATAAATAATTCCTGCAATTAAGTAGTAGGAAATAAAACTACAAAAACCTGAAGCTTCACTACATAGCATACAATAATCAGGAGAAAATGAGAGTAAGTGAAACCACACCAATAACTAAAATGCAGGAACTATATGGAAGTCAAACAATCTTTTAAAATTCACTGGAAACATGTATATATAATTACATAATTCCCTTTAAGGGAAAAATGAAATATTATAATAAACTGTAAGATCACCAAAAGCTAATGAATATATTACATAAATATAATAAAATCATATTATGAAAATTATTTTATAAATTTAATCCCATAAAGGTCAAATGGTGAAAGGGTTACTTTTAAGAACTAGACAAAATGTTAATCATCAATTTAAAAAAAAAACAGGATCTAGACTTTTAAAAGAAAAAAAAATTAAAGTTAAAAATTAATATTTCCAAAATTCAAAATATAAAATAAAGCAGTAATTTCTAAAATTGTTTGATACTGTTAAATTGGATCGTAAATGATGGACACAGACTTGATTGACAAACATCAGAAACCATGAAATTCAATATCCCTGGAGTTTGATAAATCTTAGAATATGAGAGACCTTAGAATATTTGAAAAAGACTGTTGGGAAAATTTTACAAATTTTAGAGGAAAATATCAAATAAGTTTAGACTATAACTCCTACCTTATGCCAAAATAAATTTGAAATATGAGGTTACATAATTTTCAATTGTATGTTAATCAAAGGGATTACAATTGATTATTAAAATAAAAAAGATATTTTTTATTGCATAAAAGTGACAAAGGGACCATAAAGACAAAATCAACACATTTAGAAGACACATTGAACTGAGAAAATTCATTTGCATTAAATATCTTTGTTAAAATCTTATTAATTGAGATAAATAGGCAATCAATGCATATATGCAACAAGATCCATTCCCTAAATCATAGGAAATATCTAACTAAGTGAAATATAAATTAAAATAGAAATATTATTTTACTTCACACTTGGCCATTATAACAAAATACAAATATAGGTTATTTAGGTGTCCTTAGTAAAGACGGGGGAGAGGGGTATGAGCACATTTTTATTGAATTTATAAGCAGATACAAATATTGAACAAAACAATTTATAACTATGTTAAAATGTTAACAAATATTTAATTCTCTTTAACCTAGAAATCCCACTTTTTGTCACATACCTCAAATAAATCAAAGGAAGAAAAGTCTTATATCCAAATAACTTTGATTCAAAATGTGATTGACATTTTCAAAACTACAGATTTTGTGGTAACAAGCAACTAAAAACAAAGAGGATTATGAAACTAGTGGAGACTTGCAAAACAAATGATATGGAATACTTTCTGCTCTTAAGGAATTGTGAATATGAACTCCTAAGTGGAAGGTGAAGACAATTACTGGACTGGGCAAGGAAGGGGAGATTTAGGTTACAAGAATTTGACAGCTTTAATTTCATTCATATTTATTAAACTCTCTTATAACTGTGAAAATCCTTTCAATTTAGTACTGTAGGAGATCTTCATGTTATCTAGATTTCTACTAATTATTAGGGCATTTAAATATTACAAAGAAATTAGACAATGAGATAGATGTCTGAGATACATATTCCAATCTTCATGGGGAAGAGGTTAATACATCAGCAGCATTAATTTTTCCTAACATAAAAATCTCATAATATCTCAGTTTTGAGTACATGATGTTATTGTAGTCATCATAGATGCATAGTTAGGTTTGCTCCCAGAAATCTTTGAGGAAATTTTGAGTAGCACATTACTTTTTGAACAAGAAACTTTCATAAATAAAATGATTCATATTTAAATATATTTTACTTTACTGAATTTGTATAATTAACTATGAAAATGGCAGAAAATTGAAAATACTCAATAATTATGGATCTCCAAGCTTACTGATTTGGGAATTCCCTGGTGATTCATATCATGATTGCCTAACCCATAAGACTGTTCGACATAACTTACCATAGTTTCATTGCAGGGCATATCCTCAATATTCAGGAAGCCTTACTCAATTTCTCTGAACATCTTGATGGCCTTAGTGAAGCACTTTGATCATGTACCTATAGTCCTATACCATCAAACCAACTTCTTTTCCTTTGATTATGTCTTTCACTATAAATAAATAAATTTAGTGAACAAATGAAAGCAACAAAGAAAAAGAAAAAAAAAGTATTTAGAAATTTTCTATAAAGCACCATGCTAAGTTTTGGGGATGCAAAAACAGAAAAAAAGCTAAGATAATTGCTGTTGTCAGGAACTTGTATTCTACTGAGGAAGATATAAAAGTTAATGGAGGCTGGGAGAAGGTATTTTGGTTTAGAAAATTACTAAGGCACTGACTGTAGTTGAATGGGAGTAAACAAAAACATTCTTCTAGGAGCAACCATTTGGACACCCATTTTGATTTTTATATATAAAATTAAAAAGTTATTAGTGGGAGGAGACAAGGTAGTTATTAAGACTATGAAGCATGGCTCAGGCTCACCTAAAAGACACACCAGCTGTACTGCAATTCAGAGCTGAGAAGTGTAATGGTTAGTATTAAAATGAAAGAATTAATATCAATTTTTCTTCAAAGTTCTTAATTTGTTAGATGTGACAACATGATATAGATCACATGCCTTTCCATAAATGCTATTATTTGAATACAGAATAACAGAATAATGGAACAAAAACATATGTTGTTGTCAGGCTTTATAAGAAACTATCAAATCAGATGGAGGGTATGAATGATACTAGCACAAAACTAATTATAAAACAGAAATAAAGATATTGTATTAATTATGTGATCCCAATATATACAAATTTAGTTTGATGCTTGTCCTATGTAAAAAAAAAGTTTTCCTAGGTACTAAAAGCTATAGGAAACATGAATATGTCTTGGGAATTTCATTATAGCAAAATTTCCATTTGATGAATGGATATTTTCCTCAACACTGTGATGTCACTTGTCTATCTTACAGAAAATTTTATAGACATTAGGGGACTTTCATAAGGTCTCAGGCTAGAAAATTGCAGAGCCACATTCTCTTTATCTCAAGTCAGTGATCTTTCCATGTTATCATACTACCCATTATTAAAGTATCATTATTAATATCATTGCATTTTGGAGTACATTTTGACACAATGATCTTAATCTATACTTATTTAAGAAGCACAAAATGTAATTTAATGAAGAATAAAACTTTTGGAATTATGAATTCCTGGAGATAACTTATACTCCAAGAGCAGAGTTCAAATTAAAAAAAAGTAAAAAAAAAAGCCAAAAAATATGAGCAAAAATACCAAAAAAATGGTAATGCGGAGGATCAAGACACAAACTCAAAAGCCGATAATAATGTCAAAACCTCCATAGGCAAAAGTCCAAAGTAAAATGAAAAGTGGTCTCAAGCTCAAAAAGAACCCATGGAAGAGCTCAATAAGAAGCTTAAAATCATATAAGAGAGGTAGAACAAAAATGGGTAAGGAAAAGAGAGCAATACAAGATAATTATGAATAAAAGAGTCAACAACTTGGAAAAAGAAAACAACTGCTTAAAAAGTAGAATTGGCTGAATGGAAAAAGGAAGTATAAAAGCTAACTAAGGAAAACAATTCCTTATAAATCAAATTCAAAGGAATAAAAAAATAGAAAAAAATAGAAAATACCTCATAAGGAAAATAACTCATTTGGAAAATTGATCCAGTATAGACAATCTCAGAATCACTGAATTACCTGAAAGTCATATTCAAAAAGGGAACCTACACAGTCTTCTAAGAAATTATCAAGGAAAATTGTCATAATGTTCTAGAACCAAAGGACAAAATAGGCATTGAAAGAATCCACCAATCACTTCAGAAAAGACCCCAAAACAAAAATGCCAAGGAATAATAACTAGCAAGTTTAGGAAAAATATTGTAAGTGCCCAAAATGAAACAATTCATATATTGGGGAGACATAATTAGGATTACACAGAACCTGGCAGTGGCAACCTAAAATGACTAGAGGATATGAACCAGGATATTTTGGAAGACAATGGAACTAGGGCTACAACCAGTCACCTACCTGGTGAAATTAAGCATAACACTTCAAGGAACAAAATGGTCATTCAATGAAAGAGAAGAATTTTAAGTTTTCCTAAGCAGATCAGAATTGAACAAAAAATTTGACCTCCTATATCTAGACACAAGAAAAGCCTAAAAAAGAGAAAAAGGAAAAAAAAAAAACCTAAGCAATGTAATGGAGATGAAATGCTTATACATGGGAAGCTATTCTATTATTGCATATATTTAACCTATATGGGACTACTTGCTATCTAGGGGAAGGAGTGTGGCAGAAGGAGAGAGGAATTTGGAACACAAAGTGTGTTGCTGAATGTTGAATGTTGAAAATTATTTTTGCATGTATTTGGAAAATAAATAAAGCTACTATTATTTTTAAAAATTGTTCTGTTAATAGTAGTAGCATTACATTAATGCTGAATGAAACAAATAGAACCAGGAAAACATTTTAAATATCAGCCTCCTTGTGTGATGATAAATTGTCTTTAACTCAAATCTTTTCAGCAGTGACCCAAGACAAGTATGAAGGATTCACAAATGAAAATATTATCCATAGCCCAGATAAAGAATGAAAGGACTCAGAATATAGATTGAAGCACATTTTTTGGTACTTTATTTTTTTCAGATTTGTTTTTCTTTTGATATGCTTTTTCTTTCACAACTCTAACATGGAAATACCTTTTACATGATAGTATATGTATAGCTTATCTCAATATGTTGACCATTTTAGAAAGAGGGGAGAGGAGAAAAATTAGGAACTCAAAATATTATAATAATGAATGCTATTATTTGTCTTTACGTGTAATTTTGGAAAAAAATAAAATACTATTAAAAGAATAAAGTTATTGCCTCTTCTATGAAATAAAAGATGTTAAAAGAAAAATAAATAGATCTAAATTTCTGAACATTTATGCAAATTACCGTATATCGAAAAGACCCGGTTTAAAAGTTAACAGATGGCAATGAATCTCTAATTTGCAAGGAGAGGAAAAAATCATTTAATATATATGATTGAAGTGACTTCAAAAATTTTATTGTAGGGTTTTTGACTCCTACATAAAGTATTTTAGCTACATGCTGACTTCATTTTTATCAATAGTCACAGAATGCTGTTTAAAAATTTACTTCTTTATATAAAAACCAATAAAATTATAAACACATATGCCATTATTTTAAAATAGTGTAATTTAAAATATATATATATATATATATTTTATAGTATGGCCTTAACTATTTTAATTGCTTATCAACCTTCTATTAACATGATAATGAGAACAGAATAAAAACAATCTTTGATTAGAAGCTATAGCTTTTCATACCTTGTGTACAATGAGGGCTATTTAGTGTTAACTAGATTAGCTTCTTGTCTAGTGGTAATCTAAGGTACTAAAGAATGTGACATTGAATACCTTTTTAAAATGAAAATGTTTATGACCAACTAGCATTTCTTTACTCCTTAGTTTTAACTTTATTCCTTCAAGGGACCTCAAGAAAAAAAAAAAAACAACATCTTTTTTAGATAAATTGGATATAGTGTTTTTTTTTAAAAGACATATACACATTAGTAACTAATACTACTAGTGCATATAATTAGTTAATTTGCTATATCCTTTACAACCATGGTTATCTACAAGAGAACATGGACTACTATCCAAATTATACAGTTTTGAGGTAATACATTATCATCTTTTTTGTTCTGTGAAAAATTTTTTTTTTTTTTTTTGTGCTAGCTTCCTAAGTAATAGGATTCCTTGGCTGAAATTCTCCTCAGCAAAAGATGGGATATTTGTAGAGGAATCTTGTTAAATTACAGGTTGAATTAAGTGACTCCTGAATCTGATTCAGTCCTAAAAATAAATGTTAGAATTGTGTTTCATATATAAAGACAACATGTTTAAGTGGATAGAATGCCAAATTAGTAAGACAATATTTTAAATCCTGTCTCTGACATTTAGAAACTATTTAATTCAAGATTTTTTTAATTGATAGGTGTATAAAGGATTAAATACAATCATGTACATGCATGAATGCACACACATATACACAGAAAAGGGAAAAAATAAAGAACTCATGCATTTTGTAAATATGTGGAAATGAGCAGATGGTATCTGGAACAGAAGAGAGACATAGTGAGGAACCAGATACAATTAAAAATCAGAAAAATGGAGTGGAGGGGATTGGAGGAGAATAGAAAGAGGGAAGTTGGAAAGCAACCACCAAAATTCAGTAGTGGTTGTCAAAAATTTATGCAGATAAGCACATACTACAAATAATTTTACAGTTTTGCCTAAAACAAACCTGCCTTGTTGAAAAGTTAAAATTATTTATATATCAACCAAGACAAGAAGATTGTATTAAAATTCCTAAATTCAAAAGCACATCAATAATTTTATCTATTAAAAAGAGATAATATTTCTATGTGTAAAGCTTTAATTACAAGTTTTTTCAGATAATTAAAGATTATACACTTAAAAAGCCCTCAAAGTAGTAAAAGTATTTACATTGATATACTTCGTGTTCACTTATAAGTGAATATATTATCTTCCTGCAAAATTTAAATTCTTTGAGGATAGATCTTGTCCAACTTTTGTAACTATTACTTAGCACAGTGTCTGGATTATAGAATATTCTTAATAAATGTATGTTGATTAATTAGTTGATAGAAAGTACTTTAATACATTAGAGATCTAGTATCTGTTTTTCTGATTTCTATTTTCCTTTTGATTACAGGTAATAATATTCTCATTCTACAGGTGAGAAAACAGGTTCCCCAAATTGAAGAGACATATTCAGGTCTCGCAATGACTACCAAGAAACAGGATTTGAATGTAGCTCATTTGACTCCTTTCCTTGCTCTTTCCATGGTCCCTTATTAATATATTTGGATATATTAATATCCTCAACTTCATGTTAATTGTGCAGAAACCTCAAATAAAATTCCCATTAATAAGGAAAGGATCTAGGATAGAGATGTCTGAAATTAAAGACTTGAGCAGATTCCAGAATACGATAAGAAACCAGCAGGCCAGAGGAACATTATACCTGAATGACTTAAATTGGTTCCCCCCCAAAATTTCCTCAAGTAAAGAAGAGATATATCAGAAATAAGATTTTACCAAGTGGATGTAAATGACTCCTTCACCTGAATTCCTGCTTATAGACAAGTGGCTCTTAAGCTATCAAAGCCAAAAAAAAAAAAAAAAAAAAAAGATGAAGAACAATGTTCAATTCTGCTAAAATACTGCCATCAGTTGATAACTAGTTTGTTAGATTTTCATTTCTGTACTTACACTGTAAAGATAGAAAGCACTTTGCTGTAGTAGAAACCTTTTTTTTAGAGTGAATCTTTTTTTTTTTTTAATGGCAGATCAAAATTGGGTTCAAATGTCATATTTAACATCTAAATTGTATTAATGTCCCTTATCACATTTTTGCTATCTAGAAATATTAATACTTATAATGAATAAGATAATCCATTGATTATAAGTTTCTTTAAAAGGGATCAAGTGAGATAATGCCTATAAAGGTTTATATTATATAAATATCAACTTATTATTCTTTTGCTCTGTTAATGGTGGATTTATGAACTATGATTTGACTGAAATATCCTAAATTTTACATTATGTGACTTATAAGTGCTTTATTACCATCTAAAGCATATCCTTTTAAAATTAGAAACAGATTTTTTTTCCCTTCAGTAAAACCATTATGTCCTGGAAAATCTGTAGTGCTTATATGTTTGTAAGTGTGTATTTGAAGGGATGGGGAAAAGAGAGAAGTAATGATTTTAACATTACAATTGGGAATCTAAGAGTATAAAGAATCTCTTTTAACATGATTTAAAAAGCCCCTTCAAGAGAAGCTGAATTAAAAGGTGAATTAAAAGCCAACTTCCTAAAGTGAACTTGATATCTCTTTGAGACCTGACTCATCAGCTTTGAAATAGAGGATTTTATTTTTCTAGCATCTGCCTAATTATGTACACATTGGGCAATGAGTCCTAACAAAAGGCTTCCTTCCTAAGGGATTCTAAATGTATGTGCTTGAGATACATTTGGCCTCTAGCCTCTAGATGAAGAATTTGTGTAATTGCTCTAAGACAATCATTGCCAGAGATGGCTCCACTGTTCTATACCCAAGTTGTTTCTATGCCATGTGCCCATGTATAGTGCTGGTCATTGTTAGCTAATTCCTTCTTATTTTTAACTTCAGAGTTGAGATTCTTGTAATAACAAAGTCTCGGACAGTTTTAACTTTACCAACAAATTCATTTCCATGTCCCTCTAACTATACCACTTCTTAAGGGATCCAGGGAGAAATCTGATACTGAATCCTCCACTGAGAAGCAGGGGTAGGTTAGAGCCAGCTTGCACTAGCTTAAAAGAGCTTGTTTAAATTTGCATGGTGAGCATTTATACTATAGCATTAAAAAAAAGTGATAAAATAAGGGCTTCATTTTTTTTTATTAAACTTAAACTTAAGAAAATTATGATGAAAAAGCTAGTAATGTAAATTAAGCGTGAGAGGGTAATGTCAGGGGCGGAGCCAACATGGCTGAGTGAGAAACTCTCTTGTGTCCTCCTCTAACCTTCTCTCAAGTCAAAAGTAAAATAAGCCTCTGAACTGATCTTTAAGTCAACGAACCCAGAAATATTTGGACTAAGAAATTCTGCTTGCTGGAGTTACCTTTGAAGAACTTCATAAAGGTCTGTTTCAGTTGGGCAGAGGGGCAAAGCAGTGGGAGTGAGCAGTTTGCCCTGCCTCCAGGAGAGGCAAGAAACTGGGTGGGGCTCAGTGTGGCAGAAACTCAAAACAGCTGATGAGAGTTTCTGAGGCACTGGGGACACTCTGCCCTGATTGTGGGCAGGTGCTCTGGCAGATCTGTCTTTTGTAAAAGGCAGTTTGTAACCCACTGCTAACACAAGGCCTTACCCCAACCAGCCTGGGCACCAGAAGTTAATTACCAGAATTGCCCCAGGGAAAAATACCGCAACTAGCCTCCACTTCTCTGCTTTGCATAGGCCCCAAGCTTTAAAAAAAATAAAAATAAAATTAAAATATTAGTAAGAAGCAGAAGAGAGCTCTTACCATAGACAGATTTTATGGAGAGAAAGAAAGGCAGACTCCAGATCCTGAGGTACCTGTAGACAAAGTAAATCAAGAGGAAGCCATAAAGGGAGATATAACCTGGTACCCTTGGCAAAAAACTTTCTGGAAGATTGCATAAAGAATCTCAAAAAAGAGCTGGCTGATAAATGGGAAAAAAACTGAGTTCACATCAAGAAGGATATAATACCCTGCAGAAGAAATATGAAAAAGACACCAATTTATTGAAAAACAAAATTGGTGAATTAGAAATAGACAATAATCCACTGAAAAATAAAAT
>JAJPUD010020394.1:0-24792 GCA_023553655.1 Myrmecobius fasciatus | reverse complement strand
CTAAACATATTTCTACATTGATCATGCTGTGCAAAAAGAAAAAAAAATCAGATCAAAAGGGAAAAAATAAAGGAAAAAAAACACAGACAACAACAAAAAGATGAAAATATTTCGTTTCAATCTACATTTAGTCTCCACAGTTCTCTCTCTGAATGCAGATGGTTCTTCACATCACAGGTCTATTGGAATTGTCTTTAATTACCTCATTGTTGAAAAGAGTCAAGTTCATCACAGTAGATCATCACCTAATCTTATTATTTCTGTGTACAATGTAAAAAGAGAATAAAAAAAATTAGTTATCTAACTTGGAATGGAAAATGCCATCCATATCTAGACAGAGAACTATAGAGACTGAATGTGGATCAAAGCATAGTATTTTCACCCATTTTGTTTGTTTGCTTTTTCTTTCTCACAGTTTTTTTCTCAGTGATCTTTTGTATCTTTTTTTTTTTCTTTTGGCCAATTCAATTTTTATTTTATTTTATTTATTTATTTTGCTGAGGCAATTGGGGTTAAGTGACTTGCCCAGGGTCACGCAGCTTGAAAGTGTTAAGTGTCTGAGGCCAGATTTGAACTCAGTTACTGCTGACTTCAGGTCTGGTGTTCTACCCACTATGCCACATAATTGCCCAAATTCAACTTTTTAAGGTAATTATTTTCTTCAGTATTTTTTGTGTCTTTTACCCAGCTATTAATTGTCTTTTCATAATTTTCCTCCTTCTATTTCATTTCATTGCCTAATTTTTCCTTTACCATTCTTATTTGATTAAAAATAAAATAATTTCTCAGCTCTTTTAAGAATTCTTGTTAGGCTTGTGCCCAATTCACATCTTTCTTTGAGATTTTGCTTTTAGCTTTTTTGACTTTTTTGTTTTCCTCTGTGTCTTCATCTTCCCAGTCACCAGAATAGCTTTTTATGGTCAGGTTCTTTGTTGTTGTTGCTTGCTTATCAGCATTTACCTTATTTGGTCACAGTTCCCTGTAAGTGACTATATTGGCAGTCCCCTCTCCCAATTACAGCTCCTAGTCCCCATATTTTAGTGACCCTAGCTCTTATTTTCTTTTACCCAAATTTGAGTGTATATACAACTCTTCTGCATCTAATAATAATTTGTTCTGTTAATAATAATTGGTTCTGGAAGCAGTCCCCCACTGCAGCCTCAAAGGGCAGAAGGCATAGCCATTGTTTAGCAACCAGCGTGGGAGAAGTTGGATCAGATTCACAATTTGCTTCCATGTCAACGATTGCAATGTTAGGGGAGGGAGTATTGCTCCATTTCCTCTTCTGTAAATTGAGCTGATCCTTATCATCATCATCATCATTTTGAATCAAAGAATTCAGAGCCAACAGGGAACTTTACTCCAACACCATCTGATCTACGGCTTTCATTTTCCAGAGGAAGAAAATTAGACTAAACAAAGGAAAAAGTTTACCTGAGATCATAGAGAGAGTAACTAGTAGAGCCAGGATAAAAGCATTTGTTAAGTGCCTACTGTGTGCAACACTAGAGGCTAGACTCTGGAGACAAAATGGAATATTCTCTTCATGGGGAAATTATTTACACATTTACAGGTATATAACATGTTTTCTCCTGTTTTAAAATTTTGTTGTTTTTTTGCTTCCATTTTGTTTTCTTATTTTTTTCCTTTTTGAACTTCAACACATGAAAAAAGCATTGCCATACATACATATAGCAGAACCGCAAAATAGAATTGTATGTGAAACCACAAATCTCTATTTCATAACACTGTATTTATTATTATTATTATTTTTGCTTTTTGCTAAGGCAATTGAGGTTAAGTGACTTGCCCAGGGTCACACAGCTAGGGAATGTTAAGTCTCTGAGATTAGATTTGAACTCAGGTCCTCCTGACTTCAAGGCTAGTGCTCTATCCACTGTGCCACCTAGCTGCCTCTTTTTTTTTTGTTTTGTTTTGTTTTTAAAAGTATGTAATATGGAACACAAGGTTTTTCAAGGGTCAGTGCTGAAAAATTATCCATGTATGTGTTTTGACAATAAAGGGCTTTAATAAAAAAATAAATAAAAGTATATAATAAATTCCACATGTTATTTTCATTATTTATTTATTTAGTATTTTATTCTCCTACAATGACATGTAAAAACACATTTAAAAGTCATCCTTTTAAATTTTGAGTTCCAAATTCTGTCCTTCCCTACATCCCCACTTCCCTCATTGAGAAGATAATTTGATAATAGGTTCTATATCACATGTCAATTTCAAAGCTGTCCTGCTTGTCTGGACTTCCTTTTTAATTTTCTTCTTTTCTCTTTTGTGCCTTCAAAGAAATGTTTCAATGGCACTGAATCAATTTGCTAGCCCTCTTTCACTCCTCATGAAGTGCCATCCCTCCCCATCCAATTTAAAAACAAAAAGAAAGGGAGGGAATGTTTTACAACAAATAAGCATGATCAAACAAAACAAATTCTCTCATGATCAATAACAGAAATGTATGTCTCTTTTTGCATCCCTTTAATTCTATTCTTTTCTTCCTCTCCTTTAATTTTAATCCCTTGGAGGATGAGGATATTTATTTGGTTTGTGACTATTTTCTCTCTAATATTATTCTCTCTCTTAATCTTTCCCATCTTTTCTCCCTTTGGATGAGATGGTTGGTGTATGAGTTAGTGTTGAGATTCTGTGTGTTTTTTTTTTTTTTATTTCAGGTAAGAGTGAGATTCATCAAACACCCCCCACTTTCCTCACTCATTCATCCATGTTTGTATGGTCATCTCCTCCCTCACAATTAAATAAAATGATCATTTCTTTCCTCTTCCTCATTTTAGACACTAGTGTATTTTGCCTTTTATCCACTCTCCTTTTCCATTTAGTCCAGTTTGACAACAAAGTGTGTTAAGGGAATTATGGCACACAATCTGAGGGTATCAATGGAGTCAGAGTGGTGAGGTTTAATCAATGACTTTGAACAAATCATTATCCTTCTCTTGTACCTCTGTAAAATGGAATTGAAATGGAAAAATATTCATTGTACTAAATACTGAGGATACAAAGAAAAATTAAATATCTTCTTAAATATCTTCAATTCTAATTGAGAGTAGAAAGCGCAGTATAGGAGGTTCTGCTACAGGGCAGAAGGCAAGTTTCACAGGGTGTTGCAGAAGAAAGTATGGTAAGGCCTAGTAGTATTTTGTCATAGTTGGGAGAAGGTAGTTTTACACTGCAAGGACCAAACTCTATGATCCTATAATGTGGGCTCTATATTTCTAGTCATTTCTCGTACATTTCTAGTCATTTCTAGTCATTTCTAGTCATTTCTCGTAAATGGAAAACCATTTATTTTTTTTCCTATGTTCTGTCAATCACGACTCCAGGATATACAAGGAATATGTTGTTTCCTGTGCTTTTCTGCCTCTAGACCTTTGCTCAAATTCATTTTTTGTGCCTAGAATGCCCTTTTTCCTTGTTGCATTTTTAAATTCCTTAAAATCTATCTCATTTACGACATCCCATAAAGCAACTTGACATAGTGAATAGGGCACTGCATTTAAAATCTGGAAGACCCCCAATCCCACCTTTGATACTTACTAGATGTGTAACCATTATGAGCTTCACTTGCTTTACCTATTAGAAAAAAGGATATTGAATTGCATGGTTTCTATTCTCCCTTCCAGCTTTAAATCTGCAATCCTATGATTTAGCCTTTGTGACACTCAGGCCAGAGCAGGATTGTACCTGGACTGCTCCTGCATCTGGCCAAGAGGAGCTTACCTGGAAAGCAAACAGACTATTGGACAGCTTTCTTTCTTTTCTTTTTCTTTTTTTCTTTCTTTTTTTTTTAGCAATTTTTTTTAATTAAAGCTTTTTATTTTTCAAAACATATGCGTGGACAGTTCTTCAACATTAGCCCTTGCAAAACCCTATGTTCCAATTTTTCCCCCTTCCCCCACACTCTCCCCTAGATGGCAAGTTATCCAATATATGTTAAACATGATAGAAATATATGTTAAATCCAATATATGCATACATATTTATACAATTATTGTGCCGCACAAGAAAAAAAGAGAAGCAAAATAAAGTGCAAGCAAACAACAACAGAGAAAGAATGCTATGATGTGGTCCACACTGAGTTCCCACAGGCCTGTCTCTGGATGTATATGACTTTCTTCATCGCTGAACAATAGGAACTGGTTTGAATCACCTCATTGTTGAAGAGAACCATGTCCATCAGAATAGATCATTGTATAGTCTTCTTGTTATCGTGTATAATGATCTCCTGATTCTGCTCATTTCACTTAGCATCAGTTCATGTAGGTCTCTCCAGGCCTCTCTGAAATCATCTTGTTGGTCATTTGTTACAGAACAACAATATTTCATGACATTCATATACCATAATTTATTCAGCCATTCCCAATTTATTGCTTCCCTTCTAACTTTGTCTGCATTAGTTTTGCTTGTACAAAACCTTTTTAACTTAATATAATCAAAATGATCTATTTTGTGATCAATAATGATCTCCATTTGGTTGCAAATTCCTTTCTCCTCCATAAACTGAGAGGTAAACTATCCTATGTTCTTCTAAGTTGTTTATAATATCATTCGTTATGTCTAGATAATGAATCCATTTTGACCTTATCTTGGTATATTGTGTTAGGTGTAGGTCAATGCCTAGTTTCTGCCATACTAGTTTCCAATTTTCCCAGCAGTTTTTGTCAAATAGTGAGTTCTTATCCCAAAAGCTGGGGTCTTTGGGTTTGTCAAACACTAGATTGCTATAATCATTGATTATTTTGTCCTGTGAACCTAACCTATTCCACTGATCAACTGCTCTGTTTCTTAGCAAGTATCAAATGGTTTTGATGACCACTGCCTTATAATACAGTTTTAGGTCTGGCACAGCAAAGCCATCTTCATTTGCTTTTTTTTTCTTTCTCATTAATTCCCTTGAAATTCTTGACCTTTTGTTCTTCCAGATGAATTTTGTTGTTATTTTTTCTAGGTCAGTAAAATAATTTCTTGGGAGTTTGATTGGTATAGCACTAAATAAATAGATTAGTTTAGATAGTATTGTCATCTTTATTATATTTGCTAGACCTATCCAAGAGCATTTGTTATTTTTCCAGTTGTTTAGATTAATTTTATTTGTGTGGAAAGTGTTTTGTAATTTTGCTCACATAGTTCCTGATTTTCCCTTGGTAGATAGATTCCCAAATATTTTATACTATCGACAGTTATTTTAAATGGAATTTCTCTTTGTATCTCTTGCTGTTGGATTTTGTTAGCAATGTATAAAAATGCTGATGATTTATGTGGATTTATTTTGTATCCTGCAACTTTGCTAAAGTTGTGGATTAATTCTAATAATTTTTTAGTGGATTCTGTAGGGTTCTCTAAGTATACCATCATATCATCTGCAAAGAGTGATAATTTGGTTTCCTCATGACCTACTCTAACTCCTTTAATCTCTTTTTCTTCTCTTATTGCCAAAGCTAACATTTCTAATACAATACTGAATAATAATGGTGATAGTGGGCAACCTTATTTCACCCCTGATCTTATTGGAAATGGTTCCAGTTTAATCTCCATTACATATGATGCTTGCTAATGGTTTTAAATAGATGTTATTGACACAGCTTTCTATTTTCAAGTCAGGTCAGCAAGTATATAATAAATTCCCGCTATGTGCTAGACACTGCTAAATGCTAGGTCTCCAAAGAAAAGTAAAAGGCTGTCCCTGTTCTTAAGAAGCTCACAGTCTGATGAGGAAGACAATATGCAAACAACTATGAACAAAACAAGTTACAGGTGGAATAAATTGAAGATAATCAACAAAAAGAATGCACTAACAATAAAGGGCATGGGGAAAGACTTCTTATAAAAGATGGAATTCTAGCTGAAATTTGAAAGAAGTCAAGCAAGTCAGGTGGGAGCGATGAGGAGGCAGAGTCAAAAGAAATACCCAGAGTCTTGAGATGCAATTCAGGGAATCAAGGAATTGATTAAGGAATCACTAGGAAGCCAGTGTCATTGAATAAATATGTAGAGTAGGGAGAAGACTGGAAAGGCAGGAGGGGGCTGGATTAAGAACGGCTTTGAAGGCTAAGAATATTTTTTTTTGTTTTTATTTTTTTGCTGAGGCAATTGGGGTTAAGTAACTTGCCCAGGGTCACATAGCTAGAAAGTGTTAAGTGTCTGAGATTTGAACTCAGGTCCTCCTGACTTCAGGTCTGGTGCTTTATCCACTGCACCACGTAGCTGCATTTATTTTTTATTACATATATATATATATTCTTTAATAGTATTTTATTTTTCTATAAATACATGTAAAGGCAGTTTTTTTTAAATTAAAGCTTTTAATTTTCACAACATATGCATGGATAGTTTTCCCTTTTTAAAATTTTTATTAAAGCTTTTTATTTACAACACATATACATGGGTAATTTTTCAACATTGACCCTTGCAAAACCTTCTGTTCCAAATTATTTTCTCCTTCCCTCCATGCCCTCCCCTAGAAGGCAGGTAGTCCAATACATGTTAAATATGTTAAAATATTTGTGAAATCCAATACATGCATACATATTTATACAATTATCTTGCTGCACAAGAAAAATCAGATCAAGAAGGGAAAAAAACTGAGAAAGAAAACAAAATGCAAGCAAAGAACAACAGAAAGAGTGAAAATGCTGTGTTGTGGGCCACACTCACTTCCCACAAGCCTCTCTTTGGGTGTAGATGGCTCTCTTCATCACTGAACAATTGGAAAGGGTTTGAATCATTGCATTGTTGAAGAGAGTCATGCATGAATAGTTTTTCAACGTTGACCGTTGCAAAACCTTGTGTTCCAAATTCTACCCCTGCCCCTCCCCCCCTTTTCTCCCACTTCCTCCCCTAGATGGCAAGTAATCCAATATATGTTAAACATGGCAAAATATATATGTTAAATCCAATATATATATATATACATATTTATACAGTTATCTTGCTGCACAAGAAAAAAATCAGATCAAAAAGGAAAAAAAATGAGAAAGAAAACAAAATGCAAGCAAACAACAAAAAGGGTGAGAATGCTATGTTGTGGTCCACACTCAGTTCCCACAATCCTCTCCCTGGGTGTAGATGGCTTTCTTCATCACAAGATTATTGGAACTGACCTCAATCATCTCATTGTTGCAGAGAGCCATGTCCATCACAATTGATCATCACATATTCTTGTTGTTGCCATGTACAATGATCTCCTGGCTCTGCTCATTTCACTCTGTATCAGTTTATATAAGTCTTTCCAGGTCTTCCTGAAAAAGATAGTTTTTTGTAAAACTTTGTGTTCCATTATGCTCAAAAAGCTATCAAACTGTGCATACCCTTTGACCCAGCAGTGTTTCTATTGGGCTTATATCCCAAAGAGATCATAAAGGAAGGAAAAGGCCCCACATGTGCAAGAATGTTTGTGGCAGCCCTTTTTGTAGTGGCTAGAAACTGGAAATTGAATAGATGCCCTTCAATTGGAGAATGGCTGAATAAATTATGGTATATGAATGTTATGGAATATTATTGTTCTGTGAGAAATGACCAGCAAGATCATTTCAGAGAGGCCTGGAGAGACTTGCATGAACTGATGCTGAGTGAAATGAGCAGAACCAGGAGATCATCATACACAGCAACAACAGTACTATAGGACGATCAATTCTGATAGACATGGCTCTCTTCAACAATGATGTGATTCAAACCAGTTCCAATTGTTCAGTGATGAAGAAAGCCATATACACCCAGAGAGAGGCCTGAGGGAACTGTGTGGAACATAGCATAGCATTTTCATGCTCTCTATTGGTGTTTGCTTGCATTTTGTTTTCCTTCTCAGGTTTTTTTCTTTCTTTCTTTCTAGATCTGATTTTTCTAATGCTGTAAGATAACTGTATAGATAGGTATTGGATTTATCTATTTATTTTAACATATTTAACATGTAATTGGACTGCCTGCCATTTAGGGGAGGAGATGGGGGAGGGGATGGAAAAATTTGAAACAAAAAGGTTTGCAAAGGTCAATGTAGGAAAATTACTCATATGTTCTGTAAACATATCTTTAATAAAACAAACAAACCAACCTTTGTGTTCTAAATTTTTCCTCCTCCCTCTCTTACTTCATCCTCCACAAGACAGCAAGTAATCTGATATAGGGTAAATATGAGCCAGCCTTTTAAATATATTTCCATATTGTCATTTTGTGCAAGGAAAATCAGACCCAAAGGAAAGCAAACAAACAAACAAAACTGTGAAACTATTATGCTTCTCATTCACAATCTCCACAGTTCTCTCTGGATGCGATTGGCAGTTTTCACTCCAAGTCTTTTGGAATTGCCTTGAATCACTGCAGTGTCGAGAAGAGCCATATTCATCACAATTGATCATAACGTAATCTAGTTATTGTACACAATGTTCTCCTGGTCAAGTTTTTTGCATTTGAGCCTAGAGGCAATAGGGAGCCCCTGGAGTTTGTTGGGTAGAGGGTAGCATTTAGGAACATCTTTCTAGTGGTCCCATCGGGGCGGGGAGAGACTTGGGACAGATAGATAGACCCATCACAACTCCTGCAATAGCCTTCCTCATTCTGAGCCTGTTTCCTCCTCTGTAAAATGAGGGGGATGGGGGTGGGACGGGACTAGATGGTGTCTAAGGTCCCTTCCAGCTGTAATTTATAATTCTTTAATCTATGCAGTCTGTAATCTGTAATTCTATAAATTGATCTTGACACAGAGCACGTGGTTCTGATTTTATCTGTGTGCGATCTAGGGAACGTTGCGGGCCTCAGTTTCCCCCTGTGTAAAATGAGGAACCAGACTAGATGGCTTCTGGCATCCCTTCTGGGATCCTCTCAACGCCCTGGGCCATAATTTCCCCTTCCGGGTAGCGAGAGGGCTGATGTACACTGCTTCCGAGGTCTCTTTCGCCTCTATCCTAGGAATCTTGTCACTTTCCTGGGCCTCAATTTCCCTTTCTGTATAATGAGGCGCCTGGCCTAGAGAGCCTCAGATCTCTCCCAACTCCAGCCTTAAGATTCCCTGGGCTCCCACAGCCTTCTGCATAATCAGGGGCTAGTCTACACGGTCTCCGAGATCACTTTCAGCCACAGTCCTAGGCCAGAAGACTACAGAGGTCAATGTCCTCTCCCCAAATCTCCTCGCCACTCTGTCCTCTCGGGTCCCTGTCTCACTTCCCGGACTACACCCCCCATAAGGCTTAGCGTCCCCCTCACGTGAGCACATGCCAGGATGTGGGCGGGTCTTCCTGCTGCTCTCTGCGGCGATTGGTCGAGCCTTGCAGAACGACGGCCAATGGGCCTCGTGCGGGCGGAAGGCGCGGCGGCCATGGCGGCGGCGGGCTCTCGGTGAGGGCTTTGGACATCGGGCTTCGGGCTTCGAGCTTCGGGCTTCGAGCTTCGCGGCCTAGGCGGCCTCATGGAGCGGGGCCTCGAGGTGAGTGGACTCAGAGAACCCCGCACCCCTTATGGCCAGGCTAGGCTGGGGAGGGGGACCTCTTCCTGGGGAAGCCGGGGAGCAAGGAAGCTTTGTCCCTTAAATGGTGAATAAACGGAGGCATGTGCAGGCGCAGAGGCGGGACACAAAACACGTGCGTGCATACGCTGTAGGAACACTCCCAGGACACTGCTGGAGATGACCTCGCCTTATAGATGGGGAAACTGAGGCCTAGAGGCGAAGGCACTTGACTGTAGGGCCCCCCGTAGTAAATTTGGGCCCGGGTCCCTAAAATGTGTTTGTGAGTCCCCGGTTAAGGGGGCCCTCCGTTTTCCTTAGCGGAGGGAATTCCCAAGGGAGCAAACTCTCTCCACCGTGCTGGTTGGCAACTCCCCAGCCCCCTGGTAATCTTGTCCGTGGTCCTGCCCTGGACCCCACAGGCAGTCGCCCTCTACGTAAAGAGCTCCTCATAGACTTAGCAGAAAAAGGGAACCCCAGCTTTGTATAATGCTAAGCCGCAGACTTACCCCGACTAAAAGTCAGAGCTTGGACTTAGCAGGCTTACATTAAGTGCTTAATAAATGCTGCTTGTCTTGACTTCCTGACTGAGAACCCTGCTCCCTCTCCGCCACCGGGACTGCCTCTTGATTGCTTTCATATGCACCTAAACAAAATCTTAATTGATTCCTAATGATCCGGGCATCGGACCAGATGAAGTTAATATCTTTAAGGTGCTCTCACTCTAAATCCAGTGGAGCCATAAATGTTGCTTTAAAAAGCCACAGAAGAATACATGTGTTTTATTAATTTAAATAAACTATTATGCATGCTATGTGTGTGGTCCTACATGTAGAGGAAAGGAACTCATGGGGAAGTCCCAATCAGATCAATCCACGCTTATTTGTTTGTTTTGCTGAGGGAATTCAGCTAGGAAGTGTTCCATGTCTGAGATCACCTTTGAACTCCGGTCTTCCATCTGTGGCGCCACCTAGCTGCCTCCTCCATCCATATTTATTAAGCACCTACTCTGTGCTAGAAACCAAAGACTGAGCCCTGCAAGGAGCTTGCCAGGGATTTGTTTGCATCTTCTGCCCCTGGCCCGAGGGCCTGGGACTGGGACCCCTTCCCAGGCCTGCAGTCACTTGGAATCTCTCTCTCCAGACTTACCTGGTCATCTCTCTGGACGTATGAATGCTTAGTATTCTCTGGAGGGGATGGGGGATTTCTTGGTATTCACCTACTTTGGAAGAAAGCTTTCCAGGTACTCCAGTCCAAACTCCAAGTCTTGGAATGGTTCCCTTCTTTGCTTAAAGCTTGAATCACCATCCAACAGCACCCTTGCTGGTTAATAAAGGAATATGGCTGAATAAAACCCACAGACACACGGAAGCTCCTTCTGGTGGAGTCAGGACCTTCTGGGAAGAGACAGGGATGTTTTATCCTTGGGCCTTTAGAAGCCGGACAGATTGTTGCCTTGGCTTCAGGGTAGGGGTCTTTGGGGTCATTTTCTCTCACCTTCCGGCCTTTCAGCTGTCTGCTCTGCAGGCCCTTTGGCCGGCAGCAGTTCCTCTTGAGCCTTAGGTTTTCTCTGAATTTGTCAGCAGGGATCCTTTACTACTCACAGGCCACCTTGGGTTCCCTCGGACACCGACACGCTTCCAGAAGGAGTGCCACCATGACTGTTTTATAAGTCCCCTCTCTTTCTGGGGGAGCCTGCCCAAGGTTCATGACTTTGGTCACACTTGTCTTCCAGAGCACTCCGCCACTAGTGCACCCGGCTTCCCCTGGCCCCGCCACCGTGGACTGGTCTCCTCTTTTTTATGAGTTAATTGAATTGGGGTTTCTCTTATTTGTGACTCTGTACTTTCTGCATGGTTCTTGCTGTGTTCTGATCTCTTGGGCACAGACTCCTTGTCTTACTGATCCATGTCCGTTCCCCTCCTCCCTCATTGCCATGTCCTGCCTGTGGAAAGGCCCAGTTTGTCCCCTCCCCTCCCCTGAGGAAGCTGAGGTTCAGTCACTGTCCAGTGAAGCACCTGCACAGAAGGGGGTGGGCCCCATTCCTAAGCCTTTGGCTCCGATTGGGCTGCTTGGCGTAGCTCCGGCACATGGGAGGGACTTAGTAAAACCTGGTTCACTTAACTTGCTGACTAGCTCTTGAGTTGGGGGGCCAGAGGGAGAATCCATGGTCCTGGTGTCATCTCTGCTCCATCGTTTCTGGAAATGTCCCTTTCATGCCCAACTTCCAAGGTGAGCCCTCCCATGTAGGGAGGAAAGCCACCTTTTCCACAGCCTTCCTGGGAGTTTTCAGA
Source organism: Myrmecobius fasciatus (assembly GCA_023553655.1). Lineage (NCBI taxonomy): Eukaryota > Metazoa > Chordata > Mammalia > Dasyuromorphia > Myrmecobiidae > Myrmecobius > Myrmecobius fasciatus. The sequence continues at coordinate 13,035 of JAJPUD010020394.1, read as the reverse complement.
GGGTTTTTGGGAACCACATACTAAACCCAGCGGGGGGCAGACGGCAGGGCCATGGAGCAGGCCGAGGGGTGTCCCAACTCTCTAATCTCATTCACCTCGTGATTGTCTCCTTCCTTGCTACACCCAGGCAGTCAACCAGCTTTTATTAGGCACTACTCTATGCTAGGCATTGTCCTCATGGAGCTTAAAGCCTAATAGGAAAATCAATAGGTACTAGCTTGTTTCTGTTATTTTCCCCCTAGGAAACTCCGTCCTCTGAGAGGATGGAGGATGAAGAAGAGGAAGATGATGATGATGATGATGATGATGAAGAAGAAGAGGAAGAGGAGGAGTTGGACCTCTTTGGAGGATACGATAGCTTCCGAGGTTACAACAGCAGCCTGGGCAGTGAGAGCAGCTCCTACTTGGAAGAGTCCAGTGACAATGAAAATGAGCTGCACGATCGGGAAGCTGGGGAGCTGCCCACATCTCCCATGCTGATGCCCAGTCCCAACACCCCTCGTTCCCAGGATGGCAGCGGCTCTGAGCCAGGTGCTTTCCAGGCGTCCTCGGGAGTGGGAAGGGAAAGGGCTGCCCAGAGGGAGAGAACAGCGGCCCCCTGAGGTCTGTTGTGCACATGGCAAATCTCCAGAGCGGCGCATCAGTGCCTGGTGGGGCTGGGGGGAGGGGGGGATTTGTCCACCCTAAATCTGAGCCGGGATCTCCCATCCTGGTACTTCCTGGATGAGTGGTCTTTGCTACAAGAGCCCTTGGGATGGCGAACCTCCGAGCATGGACATGTAAGGAACCTTGAGGGGAGGCAGAGGAGGCTGGCCAGAGTTCTGTACTCAGCTGTGCAGTCTAGAAGGTTCAGCCTCCTGCCAAACCCCCCTGGCACCATCCATCTGTATGGGGGGGTCAGGCCTTGTGTGGTCCTCTGGGACTTGGAAGTCCTGGGACGTGGCTTCAGATCGGAGCTCCTAGCAGAGGGCTGAGGAGGCCAGTGGGCAAGGTGCCAGGCCTGGGCTTCCATGCTGGCCTCTGCCACTTGGGCAGATCCCTGCTCCCTTGGCCTCAGTGGCCATCATGGGCTCATCACGGAGTCCAACCCCTTCATCTTATACCCAGGCAGGCCAAGGGTCACAAAGTCACGCAGTGCAGGACTTGAACCCGGGGCTCTGCCTCCCTTGCTGTACTGCCCTTTCCCAGCTCTTTTCTCGGACGCTCCGGGATCCCATTGATTCGGGAGTTCTGTGAACCAGATCTGCCTCAGCCTCCCAGAGGGTCCCTCCAAAGGCCCGGGGGCCTTCCTCGTTAGCTTGCCCCACTCCGTCACCATGTCCAGTCCCATATGGTTCTCTTTTCCCTCCTGCCTCTCTTTCCCATTAGACCATCCCTCACGATAGAGAGCAGGACCACTGACCTAGGGAGTGGAGGGATGGTGTGGCCCCTGCTGCCCCAGCCCCCAGCATCTCTGCCGCTCTGGCCATTGTCGAGGAGACTGGCTGCTGACTTGGTCCTAAGGGGCTGCCGTGGTGGTGGGCTGCTCTGTCTCCCAGCCCTTCCCATGTTGGGGCCCCTGCAGGAGCTGCCCCCGGCCCCGGCAGGCTCTTGGTGTTCTTTCCGTTTAGTTTCTAACCTTCCCGTGGGGCTGAGGCTGCTTAGTCCGCTGGCCCTCCCCTTAGCTCCTGGCCCTGGGGTCACATTCATCCTCTCCTCTCCCCCAGCCGTCTGTGAGATGTGTGGCATCGTGGGCACACGGGAGGCCTTCTTCTCCAAGACGAAGCGGTTCTGCAGCGTCTCCTGCTCCAGGAGCTACTCATCCAACTCCAAGAAAGCCAGTATCTTGGCGAGGCTGCAGGTAGAGAAGGCAGGGAAGGGCCAGGGCTGAGCAGAGCCCGGAGCTCCCTGTGCTCGGGGGGGCAGCAAGGGAAGGGAGACAGGGCTTGCCTTCAGGGAGCTTCCATTTCCTCAGTGGCTGTGGACTTGAAGGCATTGAGGCCCCAAGATCTCGGGGATGGAGGGCTTCTCCTAGACAGGAGCCTGGGGCCGGCTGGCTGCCTCCCCTTCTCCAAGACTTTGGGTGGCTTACTTAGCAATGTGGATGTTGGGTCCCCCATTTTACAGATGAGGGAGCTGAGGCCGGGAGGGGCCTGGCAGAGTAGGGGATAGGGCCCAGCTCTCCTGGCAGCCCCCAGCTTCTCTTTCCAGTACCTCGCACACGGACTCATCTGTCTGAGTTTTATTTCATTCATCTGTAAAGAGGGCCTGGGTCTCCTCTGGCTTCCTGGGACCTGTGGCCTGCCTCTGGTGTCTAGTCCAATCCTCCCCAAGTCTCCAGACTGGCCCAGGAGCCAGGGGCTTCTTCGCTGTTGGAACATGGAACAATCTGGGCCAAAGGCCCCCCTGCCCACAGCCAAAACTTAGTGGGGAGACGGGGCTGACAAGCATGTTGGGAGATGATCAATGCGTCAGGGACTAGCCCTTATTAAGCACCTACTGTGTGCCAGGCACTTGTGGGATCCTCACAAGCACCCTAAGAAGTAAATGCTGTTGTTATTCCCATTTCACAATGAAGTAAACTGAGGCAGGCAGCTGTTAGGTGACAGGCCTAGGGTTACACAGCTTAGTAAGTGTCAGGCTGGATTAGAGATCAGTGTGGGGAGGCCTTCTTGCCACCAGGCCCGGCCCTTAGCCCCTGGGCCACCCAGCCAGTGAGACTTTCAGTAGAAAGTACTGGGGTGTGATGTTCTCTGGAGGAGCGATCTGGGCAGGGAAGGTGGAGAACGTTCTTGGGGCCGCCCCATGACCCCCTCTCTGCCTGAGAGAGGTAGGGGAGGCGGTAGCAGGGCTGTCTAGCTGGGTCATTCAGTGCTTCTGAGCTCCCAGTGAATGAAGTGCTTCTTAGGTGCAGAAGGCCATGCGACCCAGCGGGTCTGAGTCTGGAGCTAGAGGGTTGGGAGGTCGAGGGGGGAGGGGAGCTCTAGCCCACCGTTTTATTTTTCTATTAAAATGTATTTTCTTAGCTTTTACAAAGAGATGTTGACCTCTGAGCTAAGGCAAGGACAGCCATTTCCCTCCAAATGCGTCCTCCCTAGGTCTGTCCCCTAGCCTAGGTCTCCCCCCCAGGGGCCAGAATGGGTTCACAGTTGAATTCGGCCATCCTAGGCCTGGGCGGGGCTAACATCCCAAGGCCACCTTCCCCCACCTTTCCCAGGGCCCTCGGGACTGAGTTCCTGGTCCTGCTCTCTCCTGCCTGTACCTAGGACTGAGAAGGACCAGGGGCCTGTTAGTGGTGGGCAATGGGGCCCCTCAGGTGCCTTACCTGCTGGCCTGGATGCCCCAAGGTGGGAATCGGTGGCCCAGAATGGGCATCCCGCCGCACGCTGCCTCTTACTCTCCATGTGACCACAAGCAAGTCCTGCTCTTTAAGCTGAGGGGCCACACTCAGCTCCGAGGCTCCCCGTCTCTGTCTTCCAGCTCAGCGAGGACCCTTCTCCCCTTTCCCACTTCTTCCATGACCTCCCACGCCTCCCCACTTGCATGTGAGCTCCCCAGGGGCTGGGGCTCTGCCTGGGTGCCCCCGGCACATCCTGCTTTCTCTGCCCTTCTCCAGGGGAAGCCGCCCACCAAGAAAGCCAAGGTCCTCCACAAGGCTGCCTGGTCTGCCAAGATTGGTGCCTTCCTCCACTCCCAGGGCACAGGGCAGCTTGCAGACGGGACCCCAACGGGGCAGGATGGTGAGGACGGGGCCTGAGCCCGGGGAGTGGGTTCAGGTGGGGAGGAGGCTGTGGGGGGGTGGGGTACAGGCACCCCTTGGGGGTCCCCCCAGCTTAGCTGCTTCATCTTAGTTTTATTTCCAAAGAGATCCTTCCCCTCCTTCTGCCTATGGAGTCATCCCTGCTAGGAAAGACTAGAAAGGAGGAAAAGTGCCCAGGGTTCCTTCAGGCCTGGCTCAGGGGGGCCTGTGCCTCCCCGCCCATACACAGACACATGCCCCCAGACACACACTTCTGCCCGCGGCTCCCTAACAGTGGAAGCCCCTTGGCCAGGGACCTTTCTCCAAGAGAGAAAAAGAGTCTGCCCCGTGCTGGGGAAGGGGTCAGCTCAGGTCGGCCCGGGCCCAGGGCCCTCCCCCAGCCTATCCTCCCCCCCCCCCCCCAAGCCTTCATTGTCTGTAAGAGTGAATAGGGGCAGTCTGGGGGAAGGTCTTTACTTTGTAACCATCCTCTGCCTTAGTGGGTCGTAACCGGCCCTGGGGCGGGGCGGGCCGGCTCCTGCCTCTGAGTCTAGGGGAGTGGTTTCAGGAGGCTGGATTGTGGGATGGAGAGCTTCCCCCAGGCTGCTTCCCTGGCTGGGGAGGAAGGGGCCCAGTGGGAGGGCCTGGCTGGAGGCTCAGCCCACGACCTTGGGCTCCTGCTGGCTACCAGAAATGCCCATTCCCCAGGGCCCTTCCAGGACTAGCCCCATCCTTCCTCATGGCGACCGGTGGGGCAGGTGTGCTGGGATGCTAGGAGCTCTGGGGAGGGGGGCAGGGCTGCAGGGGGCTCCCCACCCCAGCCGGAGCCCCTGCAGCCCCCCGGCTTTCTCTGTTCTACCCTCGCAGCTCTGGTCCTGGGCTTCGACTGGGGAAAGTTCCTGAAGGAGCACAATTACAAGGCGGCCCCTGTCAGCTGCTTCAAGCACGTAAGAACACCTGCCTGGCTTGGGGGGCAGGGGGGAAGGGTGTTTCTGACTGCCCCTTGGGTCTCCCAGTCCTGGGTCTCCTCGGCCTGGATCTCCCACTCAGGTCATCAGCACTGGCCTGGTTGGGCCGTCCTCCGACCCCTGTGACCTTGGGAGCCTCCTCTTTGGGGCTGGGGCTAGTGAGTCAGTTTTTCTCTCCTCTGACTACTTGGGCCAGCCCTGGGGACCCCAGAAGGGCCAGAGACGGCCCCTGCCCCCTGTGAAATGGGGGAGACAGCTTGGGAACGGCCTTGTGTGCCCCCCTTGGAAGCAGCAGAGGCTGTGGGATGCTTGGGCCTTGATTCCACCCTTGTTGAGTACCTCCCCTTCCCCCCAGTCCATCACTAAGGCCTCCATTTTACTGAAGGGGAAAAAGCACCCCAGAGGGTCATCTGGACCAGGCCCCTTATGTTAGAGGAGGAAACTGAGGCAAGGCTCGAATTTAAGTCTTGCACGTATTTCCAAAGCCAAAGTTTGCGTTCACTCTTGTTCTCACTTTCATTCTCTCATTCTTTCCTCTCTCTCTGATTCTTTTTCTCTCCTTTCTGTCTCTCCCTCCTTCCCTCTCCCCATCTCTCTCACTGATGAAGTCAGGGTAGCAATTCATAGTTAGAAATCATATCTCGAGACTTTGGCCTTTGTGACAATGGCCACTCACTTGGTCAAAGGAAAGGTTTATTTAGGGGAAGGGATTACAGACAAAATAAGTTAAAGTTGTGGCCACAGTGAAATAGAGGGGAAGAGCTGGAGGGTTATGGAGTTTGGAAGAATCCATTCCAGGAATATGCCCTGAGGCTTGGGTGTGCCTCTGGCTGGCAGCTTCCTGCCCAGAGGTGTTCTGGGAACTGAGGGGGTTAGCTGGGGGACGGAGAAAGGTGCCCTTGGGGGAGGCACTTCCGTGGGGAGAAAGAGTGCTTGGAGAAAGGCTTGGGCCTGGAAGGAACTGAAACCCTCTTTTAGGGGGAAATACAACCTTGGGGGGTGGGGGAGCCCCTTGGAATGCCTGGTCTGGAGGTCCCCCACCTGCCCAAAGAGATGCAAATTGGTCCCTCCCTGGCTGTTCAAAGATGGCCCGAGGGTGGGGGGTAGACAATGGAGGGTGATAAAGACTGCCTTCCTCACAAAGGCTCCCTACTTTCCAGCCTGGGAGTTAGTTGTGTCTGATTTTGGCAGGTTGGGCTTCTTCCTGGCTGAGGAAGAGACTAGCCCACATCATCTTCCTCCCTCTGTCTCTTGTCTCTCTCTCTTTCCCTCCCTCCCCCCCCCTTCTGTCTTTCTCTCCTTTCTCTCTCTTCTCTTTTATCTCCCCCCTCCTTCCTCTGTCTCTTCTTTCTCCCTCCTTCCTTCTCTTTTCTTTTATCTTCACCCTTGTCTCCCTTCTCTCTCCCTCCCTTTCCTCTTTTTCTCCCCTCCTTCCCTCTCTCTCCTTTATCTCCATCTCTCTCTTTTTTCTCCCTTATTTCTGCCTCGTGTCTCTCCCTTCCTGCCCCACTCTGCCTCTCTTCTATCTTCTCCTCTTCTGTCACCCTTCCTCCTTCCCTCTCTGTCTTCTATCTCCTCCCCGTCTCTCTTTTGTTCTCCCATCCCCCGTCTATCCCTCTGTCTCTCCCTCTCTGCCCCCTTTATCTCTCTTATCTTCCCCTCCTCTGTCTCTTCTCTGTTTTCTCCCTTCTCTCTCCCTCCCTCTCTTTTTATCCCCCTCCTCTTCTATCTTCCCTTCCTGCCTCTTTTATTCCTCTTCTCTCTCCTTCCCCTCTCCCAGTCTCTTCCTTTGTCTCTTCTCTTTCTTCTCTTTCCCCTTCCTTCCCTCCTTTCCCTCCTTTCCCCTCCCTCTCTCTTTTCTCCCCCAATCCCTCCCCGCCACCAGGCCATCAAGCTGCCCATAAGCCTGAGGTCACGGTTGAGCTTCTCAGACAGACCACCTCTTGGGTCCCTGATGCACATTGGGCAGCCTCAGATGGAGAACAAGGAAAGGAGGGAGGGAGGCGGGCCCTGGCCCCCCTCTGGGGTTCCTGCTTTGGGCTGATGGTCTGGTGGAAGGAAGCCGTGGTGCTTTCCCTCCCTTGCCTCCTCTCCATCCCCTGCCTCCTCCCCCTCCCCTGCTTCTCCTTCCCCGTGGCCTTGACTCCTCCTCTGACTAGAGGTGCCTGAAGGTTTCTTCTCCCTTCCAGGCTTATCAGCTTCTGGACTGTTGTGTTCTGGGTTTTGGCAGCCTCCTTGTCCTGGGCTCCCCTGTTCCCCAGAACCGGCTCTTAGGCTCCCTGCCCCCCCAGGGCCGGCTCTTAGGCTCCCCTGCCCCCCCAGGGCCGCCTCTTAACCAAGCTGCTTGTTTGGAAGTTTTGGAAGGTTGAATAAGGACTAAGGTCTCTCCTCCCTCCAGTTCAATTACTTTGTTGCAAACCTTTATGCTATTGTATACTTGGGAGCCAGTGATAAATCCTGGGTTCAGAGTCTTGTCTGCTTGGTCAGACTGTCAGTAAGCATTCATTAGGCACTTTCTGTGTGCCAGCCGCTGTGCTAAATGGTAGTGGGAGTAGAGAGAGCAAATGCACAAATCTGGGGCCAAGGGGAGTGAATGAGGCAGGTTGAGGGTGTTTGGGTGACCAGACTGCTGAGGTTTGAGTTGGAAAGGGTGGACGTGGGGGTGGGGGGTGGCAGGGACCACAACGTAGGGGCCAGAACTTGCTGGGGGTGAAGTCGGTGGGCCACAGCCCATCCCTTATCTGGACTCTCAGATTTCAAGTTCAAGGTGCTCCGGGTTCTGTTTTTAGAAAGAACAAGTTGTAAAAATCAGGTTCTGCTGGAGCCCAGAGGGGACAACTAGCACCAGGGGGTAGAGATTTCCCAGAGCCCAATTTCTGCTCACTAGGAAAACATTTTCTTAAAATTCAAAGTTAGAAAAATCCAAGTAACCTTGAGAACCAGGCCAAGCCTTGGGGCCTTAGGGATACTCAGGCCCTACATTCTTGCCTATGGGGATCATAAATGGCAGTGCCAGGATTTGAACCCAAGATCTTTGACTCCAAAGCCCTGGGCTTTGCTCCTGGGCAGGATCCAGCTTGGGGCAGGTCACCAGAGCGGGCTCTCTGATGAACCCAGCCAATCAAAAGCTCTTTTTGAGACCTGATGATGGAGGAATTGGCTGCTTACTCTGCTTATTTCCAGAAGTACTAAGAAAGCAAAACTCCGGAGGAGGAGACAAGCATTTATAAAGTGCCCACTAGGGCCAGGCTCTGCTGTTGCCTTCTCTCACACTTCCTGTGTGTCCTCTGGACAACTCTCTCGGCCTGCTTTCTACTTGAAAAGGCCGGTTATGGAAACTCTGAGGCCCCCAAGACTGTCCCTGCTGCTTGGGTCTAACTTCCAGGGCCAGAGTTCTTCTGATGGGCAGAAATCTGCTACCCTCAAATCATAGTGGGGCCTGGTTCCCCCCTTCTAGTGAGCAAAACTCTGTCCCCCCGTAACCTCCAGTGGGCATTCTAAGCAGAATTTCATTCCAATAAACATGGATGGCCATTGGCCGCAGAGCACCCCTCCTCAGCCGTGGGGGAACAGGCCCCAAAGTTAGATGGGTCTTTTGTCTCCTGGATCTTGGCCCTTAGTAGGCCCCAAATACCCACTGACCCTAGGTACCAGCTGATTGATGGAGCATTTTCAGCTGGTCCAGATATTTTCCTGAGTCAGTCCATCCTTCCTCCAAATAATTGCAGCCCTTGGGCAGTAGGGTCCAGGGCTGGGCTTGGGGATTGGAGATGGGGGGGGTCAGTCAGGAGACCCCCTGGACTAGGCCTTCCTTTCCCTCAGGTTCCACTCTTTGATCAATGGGATGATGTGGTGAAAGGGATGAAGGTGGAGGTCCTGAACAGTGATGCCGTGCTCCCGAGCCGTGTCTACTGGATTGCCTCAGTCATCCAGACAGCAGGTAAGCCCCCGGGCCCAGCTGGGGTTGGGGCAGATGCCCTGAGTTGAGGTGCCGCCTCCGGGAAGTTAGAGCCGCTGAGCCTCAGGGATTGCAGCTGCCTGGCTGGGTGAGGAGCTGGCCCTGAGCCCGTGCTCTAAAGCAGGGGATAGTAATTGCACTTGGGCTTTGTCTTTGGGTGCCAGGATGGGATCATCCATGAGGTGAAGGGCCAGGGATAGGAGAAGCAGTGTTGGGGGTTAGGATGAGGGCTTAGCCCCTGGTGGAGGCTTTAGGGAAGGGGGAGCCCGGAGAGAAGGCTGCTAGCTTTTCCGAATGCCCCCTTCAGTTGCCCTCCTGCCCTCCCCTCCTCCCTGCAGGCTACCGAGTGCTCCTTCGGTACGAAGGCTTTGAGAACGACTCCAGCCACGACTTCTGGTGTAACCTGGGCACCGTGGACGTGCACCCTATCGGCTGGTGCGCCATCAATAGCAAAATCTTGGTGCCCCCCCAGAGTGAGTGAGGGGGCCCAGTGGGAAGGCTGTGGGAGGGCTGGTTGTGCCCCTTGCTCAGGGCACTCTGGGGCATCATTTGTGGTCCTGCCTGTCTCTGCAGCCATTCATGCCAAGTACACGGACTGGAGGAGTTACCTCATGAAGCGGCTGGTGGGAGCGAGGACCCTCCCGGTGGATTTCCACATTAAGGTCAGGTCTTTAGCATCTGTCTGTGGTTCCCCTTCCCTGGCTCTCTCTGTATGGCCCTGACACCTGCTTTTACATCCTTCTGGTCAGCAAGCTTTTATTGAGCACCTACTGTATGTTAAATCAGGGGCGTGGTGTTGGGTGTGAGGCTGTGAGTCCATTGAGGCTGGCTGGAGTGCCTTGCTCACTTCTGGAATCGTGTAATTATGGGGTTTGTAAACCTTCCCCCCTCCCCCCAATTTTAAACCGGGGAAAACTGAGGTGCAGAGATTTGGTTAAGTGTGTGCTGTGGCTCCAGGAGGAGTGAGGGCCAGTGGCTTGTGATTATTAAGGGCCATTAGCCCCTGTTCTGCCGGGTGTTGGCAGGGATGAACAAGGGGCTCTCAGTGGGTGTCAGTTGGCAGACATTAAGCACCTACTGCATGCCGGACCCTGGGCTTCGATGAAGGGGTGATGTGGCCCCATTCTCCCGCCTGGGGATCTATGGCTGCCCAATTCAGGGGCGACATTCTGACCCAGTTAACCAGAGCAGACACTGGAGAGCTACAGGACAGTGTGCAAGGTCAGGGACTCTCAGGGGACTCTGGGCATCTGGAGAAAGGGATGGTAGAAGTCCAGTGGGTGAGGTTGGCTTTGCAATTGAGGACTTGGACAAAGGCATGGGGGTGGGAAAGACAAGGCCTTTCCCGTGGGACGGGAAGCAGGGAGAGAGAAGGGAAGCTGGGGAAAGTCCAAGGCTGTAAGGGCAATAGCAGGTGGTCAGATCGTACAGGGTGGTCACTGAGTGCTCCCTGTCAGGGCTTTGAATGACAGGTCTAAGGCTTCTCAGACTTGGGGGTAGGCAGCCCTAGGAGGGATGATCCAGTGGTCTAGAAGTTTCTGCCAACATGGAGCCTTAAGTGGTTTTAATGAGACAAGTTAAAACACCTAGAAAATGTGTGCAGTCCTTAATTTGATGGAATAAATACCAAGAGCTGGGATCTGGGAAGGGGGGGGGGGGGCTTTTTAGACAAGGTAGAACTTGGGAGCCTCTTCCAGTGCACCCTTGGATTTCATGGCCTCCCTCCCAGCCCTGACACTCCCTGTTCTAAGCTCCCTCCCAGCCCTGACACTCCCTGTTCTAAGCTCCCTCCCAGCCCTGACATCCCCTGTTCTAAGCCCCCTCCCAGCTCTGACATCCCCTGTTCTAAGCTCCCTCCCAGCTCTGACCTCCCCTGTTCTAAGCTCCCTCCCAGCTCTGACATCTCCTGTTCTAAGCTCCCTCCCAGCTCCGACATCCCCTGTTCTAAGCTCCCTCCCAGCCCTGACATCCCCTGTTCTAAGCCCCCTCCCAGCTCTGACATCCCCTGTTCTAAGCTTCTCCCAGCCCTGACATCCCCTGTTCTAAGCTCCCTCCCAGCTCTGACATCCCCTGTTCTAAGCTCCCTCCCAGCTCTGACATCCCCTGTTCTAAACCCCGTCCCAGCCCTGACTTCTTAGGAATATTGACCAGAATCTGGGGACCAGCTAATGAATCAGTGCTTGAGGGCCCAGGCTGCAGTCTGGATGGCAGAGAAGGAAGCCCTCTGGGAGAGGGGAGTCCTTGAGCTGCAGAGCAGGCCTGGGCCAAGTGGAAGCCTTGGTTCCCGTCCCCGGAAGTCTTTGAGGCCGGCCTAAGCCTTTCCCGGGGCCTCTTCCCTGCGCCCCCTGCTGGCCTGCCTGGGGCCAGCTCCAGTTGGTGGCCAGACCTGCCAGGTTGGGGTGGTTTAGGCTTTCAGGAATCAGCTGTTCTGTGCCAGGCGCTGTGTCCCTCGGGCAGCGGCCATACCAGAGAAGAGAGGGCCTGTGCTTCACTAAGCGGCACTCATTCTCAGGGACGACACTGATTCAGGAAGTCTGGGCGGCCTTCTGGTGGAAGCCCCAAGCCCAGGGAACCTGGGGTAGAGTTGTGAGCCTCCGTTTCCTCCTCTGTAACCTAGCCCAGCTTCCCCTGGTGGGAGGGGCCTTAGCCCGGGCACCATGCAAAGCCTCCCAGACAGCCCAGAGTCCTGGACCAGAATGTCTGGATGGGGATGCAAGGGGCCCTAGGACTCCGAAGGGGGGACAGGGGCCTCTGGGGAGGCCGAGTCTGTTCTTCTGAGTCCAGATCCAGACTCTCAGCAGAACCTTGCTCCGCTTGTGGTCCTTTCATTTGACAGGTGGGTAAACTGAGGCTCGGGAGTTTGTTGTTCTGTGAAGGAGAGTCAGTCCAGAACAGGGACACGGAAACCTTGGCTGGGACGACAGTGTGACCCTCTTCACCATGTGGTCATGAGGCTGTAGGGCCTCAAAGAAAACCGCTCCCCTGGTCCTGCCTTCTGTTTCCTCTAGTGCCGCTAGTTCAGAGAGCAGAGCCCAACTTGCCACCTCTGCGCCTCCAGGGCCAGTGCTGCCACCCTCTCACCGTGTGCTTGCTGGGGGACAGGATGGAACAGCTGCGGGGGGACATGCTGCGCTGCCCAGTCATTGAGGTGCGGCAGTACAGAGCGGGCGTTCGGGCCCTTAGCCTGCCCTCCTTCCCTCCCTCAGGGAAGTCTCCCTTCGGGGCCAGAGCACCGGGCATGGGAGCTCCAAGCAGAACCCAAAGAGGGTTGGTGTGAGGCTCAGATATGCCAAAGTCTCTGCAACAGAAACAGGCCCTGGTAGTCTGTCCCGGGAACACGCCAGCGGCCCACGTCTGGTGGGAAGTGGGGGTTAAAGTCCCAGCCCGCTGCGTAGGGCCCGGGGCCTGGCTGGGCCTCTGTGTCTCCAACTCCAGACACCGAGGTCTACGATGTGCCAGGCACTACAGATACCCAGCAAGGCAGAGGGCAGCGTGCTGGTGCATGGGATTGAGTGGGGGGTGCCCCAACCACTTTCGAGTCAAGAAGGCTTGCATTCAAATCCTGCCCCAGACACTTTGGAGGCAAGCCGCTTAACTCGAGTGCCTTAGTTTTCTCATCTATAAAATGGGGGTAATAATGGCTCCTCCCTCCTGGGGGGTTGTGGGATCTGTTGACCTAACTGACATATGTGAAGTGTCATATAAATGCTGATTAAAATCTCTGTGAGCAGACTAGGCTGGAGGCCGGGGTTCCTGATGGAAGGCAGCTGCTCTGGCGAAGCCCCTTGAAGTGGGTTGGTCATTGCTGGGGGCCCACTGCTCTGCCACGGGCCCTGCAGTGAGCTCCCGACCCAGGGAGGTGGCTGCTGGGGAACCTCAGGCTTTGGCAGGACCTGCCCGGGCTCACATGGCTCCCAAAGGCCTGGAGCCAGATCTGGCCAGTGATCTTCCTGACTCCAGGCTCGGGGCGTCTCTCTGCCCCCTGACTATATGTGTCTTTTTTCCTGAGGCAATTGGGGTTAAATAACTTGCCCAGGGTCACACAGCTAGGGAGTGTTAAGTGTCTGAGACCAGATTTGAACTCAGGTCCTCCTGACTTCAGGGCTGGTGCTCTATCCACTGCATCACCTAGCTGCCCTCACTTTATGTTTTTAATGTGTAAAATAAAATATGATAGGGTCACATGATAGGGACCCAAGTGAGGAGCTTGTGCTGAGAGGTCCTTTGGGGGGTTATGGGGTATGGGCAGCACTGTAGCTGAGACTAAGTGGAAGTCAAAGAGGATGAAGTGTGGAGGGGGCAGTGCCCTAGGCATCAGGGTAGCTCCCTGACACTGAGAACAGCACTTGGGCATCAGGAGAAGTGCCCTGCACTGGGGGCAGTGCCCTGGG
>JAJPUD010020393.1:11546-24793 GCA_023553655.1 Myrmecobius fasciatus | reverse complement strand
GTCAATATTTACTTTTCTGAATAATAGGTGAAAGGAGAGGAGCTACATTGGGGAAATAAATAGAATACATTGAAAATAGGATAAAATATGGACATCTAAGGTGAATGGCAAGAAATTGTTACTAGAAAGTGAAAGTGACAGACAACTTTGCCTCAAACTATTCCATTATTTGAGGTGGTTAAACCCTAAAGAAAATCCCTCAACGGTGAGTTTCTCTGTGTGTGTGTGTGTGTGTGTGTGTGTGTGTGTGTAAGAGAGAGAGAGAGAAAGAGAAAGAGAGACAGAGACAGAGAGAGAAAGAGAGGGAGAGACAGAGAGACAGAAAGAAAAAGAGAGACACAGAGAGAGAATGCCACACATTAAGGAAATTTCCATGAGTTTAGGGGAAATATTGAAATTATCTTTATACTACACCACTTTTTTTCTTTCTGACCTAAAATTCAGGACTACATTAGCATATTCAAAAACTGAATTAAAAGCTGAATAGATAATGAGCTATCTTTTTATGGGATTTTTTTGGCCAAAATATGAATTCAGCCTAAAAAAAAACACCTCACTATTAGAAGGAAAATTACTGTTGTTTGTTTTTGTGAAGTTCCCCCCAAACTTAGTGATTTTTTTTCTTTGCCCTTTTTTTTTGTTGAATCCCCCAAGGCAGAATTGTTCCTAAAGCAGAAATTGTTACCCTTTTTAAAAATGATTACAAAATGTATAGGTGACCCAAGAATGGAAGGAAGGGTCAACATGCTAAAAGTTACAAAACTTTCAACAGAATATTGGGTCAAATTTAAGTAGTTGAAATTTAATAGAAATATAGAGTCTTACATTAGGGCTCAGGAAATCAGCTTCCCAAATACAAGACAGAGGCATTGCTAGGTAGTAGTTTATGCCTGAAAAACCATCTAGGGGTTTGAATAACTAGAAAGCTTAAGAAAATAAATGTAATCTTAGGCAATATTAAGAGACACATAGTACCAGAAAAATTGCAAATGGATATATCATTGTGCTCTTTCTGCTGCAGTCATACAGTATCTGGCTTATTCCAGGTACCAGAGGAGAATAGCCAGGATGTTGAATGCCCCTAAGTTCATACAGCACAAAGATCCATTAAAGGGACTGTTTGGTCAAAAGAAAAAAAAAAAAAAGACTTAGGGAGGATTTGAATGACTATCTTGAAGGAAAGGTCATACACTTATCCTGCTGAATCTCCAAGGGGTAGACTTCTTAGCACTATGGAGAAACTTCAAAGAATCAAATTAATGGCTCCCCAAAATGAAAACATCCAACCTAGAGCTATCCCAAAGTGGAATGGGCTTCCAGGAGTGATGGATTCCTCTATGCTCAAAAAGTTATCAAACTGTGCATACCCTTTGACCCAGCAGTGTTTCTATTGGGCTTATATTCCAAAGAGATCTTAGAGGAGGGAAAGGGACCCACATGTGCAAGAATGTTTGTGGCAGCCCTTTTTGTAGTGGCTAGAAACTGGAAATTGAAAGGATGCCCATCAATTGGAGAGTGGCTGAATAAATTATGGTATATGAATGTTATGGAATATTATTGTTCTGTGAGAAACGACCAGCAGGACGATTTCAGAGAGGCCTGGAGAGACTTGCATGAACTGATGCTCAGTGAAGTGAGCAGAACCAGGAGATCATTATACACAGCAACAACAATACTATATGATGATCAGTTCTGATGGACATGTCCCTTTCCAACAATGAGATGATTCAGGCCAGTTCTAAAGGTCTTGTAATAGAGAGAGCCATCTACTCCCAGAGAGAGAACTGTGGGAACTGAATGGGGATCACAACATGGCATTTTCATTCTTTTTGTTGTTGTTTGTTTGCATTTTATTTTCTTTCTCATTTTTTTCCTTTATAATGTGATTTTTCTTGTGCAATAAGATAATTGTATAATAAGTGTACATATATTGGATTTTACATATATTTTAACATGTTTAACATATATTAGATTACTTGGCATCTAGGGGAGGGAATGGGGGAAGGAGAGGAAAATTTGGAACAAGATTTTGCAAAGGTCAGTGTTGAAAACTTATCCATGCATATGTTTTGAAAATAAAAAGTTTTAATTAAAAATAATAATAAAAATAAAAGTAATGAGTTCCTTCTTACTGAAGAGCTTCAAACAGAAACTCTCTAATTCTTTGTTAACTCTACCATAGAAAGAATACTTGTTCAATCATGGAGTGAAGTGAATAACCTCTGAGGTATCTTCCAAGTCTGAGATTCAGAAACTTCAATTCTTTAGTTTCTTTTCTTGAAACAAATTGAGTCTGATCTTTGTGTGCTATTTAATTAGTATTTACTAATTACTTTCTAATAAGATTGAGAGTAAAGGAAGAAGGTCAATCATCACCATTATTTTTAAACATGGAAATACAAGAATTTTCCTTAAAATTTTAAGTATTATCTATCTAGAACTAAGGATGTACTGAAGTAGCCAATGGATAGAGTGCTAGACCTATAGTTATGGACTGACTTCAGATTTATTCTCAGACACTTACTAGCTGTGAGACTCTGGACAAGTCTCTTCAGTCTCAGTTTTCTCATCTGTAATAAGGGATAATAATAGCACTTATCCCCCAGTGTTGTTGTAAGGATCAAATGAGATGATATTTGTAAGTGTTTGGCACATGACATGGCAAGTTATATATAAATGCTGGCTATTATTGTGGTGGTGATTATTGTTAGTAACAGATTATCTATTTGTTAGTTATTTCAGTCACCATTTGAGTTTTTCTTGGCAAAGATGCTGGAATGATTTGCCATTTCCTTCTCCAGCTAATTTTACAGATGAGGAAACTGAGGCAAACTGGGTTAAGTGACTTTCCCAGAATCACACAGAAAGTTAATTTGAACACAGAAAGGAGGATCTTCCTGATTCCAAGAGCAGAACTCTATCTACTACCTATCTGTCCATAAGCAATACATAAATATCAGCTATGGTGGTTATAGTTGCTGATAGTAAGCAATATATAAATGTTTGCTGTTGTTATTATTATCATCATCATCATCAACAACCACCAGGCAGCGTGCTAAGTACTAGGAATATAAGTAAAAGCAGAAATACATTCTAATGGTCAAAGATGACACATAAAACAAAATTGAGAGAGGTAACAAAAGGTACTCTTAGGGAGGAGATGGGACTGGTAGAAAAAGTCCAAAAAGTGAGGCAAAAAAGCCAGGAAAGAATGAAATAGACTGGTTTGGGTGCTTTCCTTAAAATTTCCTTTAAAAATGAGAGAAACCAGCCAAGTAGAGGAAGGAATACAAACAGGGAAGGACCTTCCAGTGTGAAAAATCTAGGGGCCAGAGAGTGAGTGAGGAGGCTGCTGTCACACTCTAGAGAAAGTCCAGAGTCAGGAATGGGACCCAGATAGAGACTTCCTATGTCTTATTTTACTACCCACTTTTTTTGGTGAGGATGAATATTGTTCAGAAATTACAGTTGTCTTTTTTGACCCATGACCTTTTTTTTTTACCTTTCCACAGTGAGGAAAGAAATAGACTCCTTTGTTGACTGTTGATGCTTTCTTTCTTAAGTGAGAAATACAGAGACCAACATTCTAAAGGGGAGCATCATTGCTCTTACTGAGCCTACATAAGGAAATTGATCTCCTTTAGTAAAAAAAAAAAAAAACCTTTTCAGGACACACTTCCCACTCCTGGCTACAACTCAGGTTTCAATGCTCATGTCAAGAAGGGCACTCATGCAAGTTAGCTGCTCCAATGATCTCTTTTCCAGATGCCTCATACCAAGGCAATAAAGAAATCAAAGTCAACCAAAGCAGCCCTTGTTTCTTACAAGTGTAGAAATAACTGATTTTGTCTACATTAATCAAGACAAGAAGTTTAATTTCCATTCATAAATTATCTTGCTTCATCCCCTATCCATAGGTCCATAGATTTTTATTTTATTTTACAAACATCACTGCTGTTGTTAAATAATGTTAAATATTTTAATTAGCTTTCTGAAGATAAAATAGGGAGTAAGAAGAATGAGAATCCAAACTCAAATTGTCTAATTCCTAATTTTTTTTCTTTCCACTCACATCCACTCTTACCAAATTATCATTGTCCTTTCACTAATCTGTGGCATGTCACATAGCACTGTCACAGAGAAGTAAGAAGTCTATATTATATGATGTGTAACAAGTCTATGACACTGGAGATGTCATAGTCTTAGTCAAAGAGATAAAGTTTAATAATGAGCAATGTAAAGCCTTACTTGGGTTCAAAAGATCAATTTCGCTCATGTTCTAGTGGAAGTTTGCTAATGTTGATGACAATATGACTTTGATATTTTGGCAAACCTATGACTTCACTGTTTGTTTGTTTCCTCTGCCAATGAAGATAGCAAACAATTCTGGACACTTTTCATTCAGATTTTATCATGAATCCCTCATGAAAGATTCCCTCAATACATTGAAGACCTTCTGCTGATTTTTTTCATATTTCTAAGATATCAGAGTATCACTGAGGTTCTCTATTTATTGCCTGTCTTTGATAATATCTTCTCTGTTAGAAACAAAATAAGAAGTTGATAATAATATGCAATTTTAAAAATAGCACAAAGGGAGGAAGAAGAAGCCTTATGCAATGTTCTCTGTCCATTCCTGGCTGACCAGTTTCTGAGGCAACACAAACTCTGACCTTACATATTTCAGTCCATAAAACTGAATTGTGACGATCCTCTTGCCTTTTGACTATTTTAACAGGCAGTAGACTTGGAGGCAACTCTTGAGAGGGAGTAGGACATAGATTCACCTTTTCTTCCATCTCTACTGCCCAGTCTCTATGTTTCCTGTTATCTGGACTCATTTTCTAAATGTAGTTTCCTATTCTGAGATCCCAGATTCTACCCAAGGAAATCATTTCACTCTTTGATCCACAAAGCAGCTTCTATACTATACCCTTATGTAGCTTAGATGAGAAAATGTGACTGTGTCTCTGTTCTTTATTTTTCTGCCTCTGTCTCTTTGTCTCTCTGCCTTTTATTTTGGTCTGTATTTATTTCTGTCTCTGCATGTATGTGTGTCTGTCTCTGTGTCCCTTTGACTCTCTGCCTTTGTCTCACTCTATTTATCTCTGTCTCTCCATATCTGTGTCTTTCCCTCTGTCTCTATCTCCTTGCCTTTCTCTTTTTTATCTGTCTCACTCTATCTTTCTGTCTATTTCTCTGTCTCTTTTCTCTCTGTGACTTTCTCTGAGTGTGAATTTCTCAGAATAGAAATACTTTCTAGAGAAATGCAGAAACAGAATTGTCAGTCCCGTAAAATCATTGGCAGAGGACTTGTTCACACATATCCCACATGTTAAGAGAGGCAATATGCTTATTTTTCTCCTCGACAGCTCACAGATTCAGCTACTCCCATATCCCCAATACAAACTGAGGAAAGATTGCAGTTAGAGTACTTAGTGATACTTAAAGACTGGAGAATTAAGTTAAAGGGTCAGGTTTTCTTCTGGGTCACCAGACTAGATCCTGTTTCTCTTTCCTTCTCCCCATTTGTGCTGAAATATCCCAGGGTAGAGATACCCTGGGGCTCAGACAAGCTGGCCCTTTGCAAATTCTATTTCCAAACTTCTAGATGGACTGGTTGTCTCGTGGTTCTCGTCCTAACTGTTTTATGGAGTGAGACAGTTGCCTCAGCACTTACTATAAATGGCAGATTGCATGGACACCCTCCATATAATTCACCAGTGTCAGGCTCATTATTGATCATGACCAAAATATACGTTCTGAGAAAATACAAGTCAGTAAGAAACTCCTTGTGGTATTTGCAGAAAAAGTATGTCATCACAGAACTCAACAAGCAATGGTTGTGGTTGGGCTATGACCTTGTCAAAAGCTGATTCCGCACTGCTTCAAAAAAAAAAGCATATTATGAATGAAGCTCCCACACAGAGTAGGAGTTACCCAAGACTATGGCCTGAACCACTGGAGTAATTCCCTTCCTGCCCTGAAATCCCATCATTGAGAGATTGATTAGAATTCTTCCATCTCCAAATCTCTGATTTATTATGAAACAGCTAGTGAAGATCTGGGGCTTGTTTGGGGCATTCTGATCTTAGCACTTTGCCATGTCACCTCATTAAAACTTATATGAAGACTATTAGAGAAAAATACATTATTTTGTGAGTTTAAAAATATCATTAACTGATCTTAGTGGATAGAGAGCTGACCTAGAATCAGGAAAGAAGAAATATATTATTATGATTCCTTACTTTAGGTAAAGCCACTGTAGCTCTGGGATGCTTAGATGCTTTTATGATCTTACAATATGCATTGATGTCAATATTCTCTCTAGTGAATTCCCTCCAAGAAATGAAGGATTAAAGTGAATTTTTTTTAAAATGCAAATAAAGCGGACATAAATTCAAAAAGCAGAGTTTGGTACCAGTCCAATGGACCTCTCTATGTATCTACTTTCATGGTATCAGCAAATTAGGATGCAATGCAATAACTGATGTCTATAATATTGACCCTAGGTCATCAGTCATAGCAATCTCAGCTGTACCTGCCCATCTGATAGGACTTCACAATACAAGAGTATTGGCTTTGGAGTTAGATAAGCTGGGTCTTGAACCCATCCAACACTTAGTATTTGTGTAATATGGGTAAGTCACAACTTCTCTGGGCCCCAATTTCCCACCTATAAAATAAAGAAATAGGACCATAGGGATTTGAATTTTGTGCTTCCAAGTTGTCCATAAGGGATTTACCTAATGAGCTCAGCAAATCCTTTCTTTATAGGAAAGGTAAACCTCAGCCAAAGCTGACTTATCAGAAAACCAAACGAGTGAGTTCCAATTAAATGTAGCTTGATTGAATTGTATTTTATTTTTCCTCCCTTGGTTCCCTGAAAGCTGCAGAAGCAGCTTTACCCGAAGGAAATATGAGAATGGCACAGACTAAGTGATCAGCATAGAAGGTACATTAAAAGTGCATTATCCTAAGAGCTCTTCAGTAGCATCAGGAGATTTGCTGCTGCTTCCAGCGAGGCTGATTTAGCAAATCCACTCATTTGGGATGACTTTTGCTCTACCTTCTTTTCCAGTGTTGTATGTGGGCATCGAAGACTGGAAAAATAAGAAAGAGGTTTTTTTCACAGCTTTGGAACTGATCTGCTAAGTCATACATGAACAGGCTGCTGGTGGTAGAGGGAATTTTTATAACTCAGTCCCATATTCCCCTATCAGCTATAATGGCACGAGGGATGCCCTGGCTTGTGAGAGTAAGGCAGTCATGGATCCATCCGGGTGGAGCCTGGGGTTGGGACCCAAAGAAGTAGAATCAGATCTAAAGAGAATGGTTTGGGGGAAGTTAACCAAAGTCATGACTACTTGAGTAGTGGGTATATCTTCTTTGTCCACTAATGCTGCATTGGCTCTAGGAATGGAGGTGGAGGGAGAGGAAAGGGAGAAGCATAGCCAGAAAGGAAGCAGAGAGCCTCAGGCCTGTACCATGCAGCAGATGCATAGCAATGGCTGCCATTTTGACTTCTACTTGGAGGTCTCTAAAGATGTGTCTAGTGGGTCTATGAGTAACCCAGTTCTGGACAGACAACCAAAAGCAGCAAGAAATTTTTTTAAAAAAGGCAAATAAAGCAGACACAAATTCAAAAAGCACAGTTTGGTACCAGTCCAATGGATCTCTCTATGTATCCATCCTGGCAGTATCAGCAAATTAGGATGCAATGCAATAACTGATTTCTATAATATTGACCCTGAGTCATCAAGAAAAATTCAGATTATGTCTGGTATCCTTTTTTGGAGAAGACAGGGAACTATGAAGAACTTTCAAAAAATTTCCACCATGATTAAAAAAATAAAAGCTTAAAGCAACTTGCCTTGCTCATTTCCTAAAGATTCTGAGTAACTGAAGCCTTATTTTATACTCAGACTTCACAGATTCATCAGTTGACAAAGACCTAGCAGCTAATTAATTAATATATCAGAGAAGGTTTTCCCAGGCTTCCTTGTTATTGCTCTCTTCCTCCTCAAATTATCATTTGATAAGCTTTTGACAATGTTATGTCTATCACTCCCCCATGCCTAGGATGCTCTGCTAAAGCAAGATTTTTTGTTTTACATTCTATGTTTGGATCCCTAAGCCTAGCACTGAACCTGGCACACAGTAGATGCTTAATATGTGCCTACGTATTTGGATTGGTGTTTTTTTATAGGTTTTTTTAAAGGACTATCACATATAACTGAGCTTATAATGTCCTTTTTTCATCTGTTGTACCTTAGGAAAACTTAAAAGGGGAATTTTTAAGTCTCTTCTTGGTTCTTGCCACCCACAATGTCTGTCAGAGAAGGAAAGCAGCTATCTTGTCTCTGCAAAGATGGAACAACTGTGTTACTGTAGGAGAGAAGGCAGCTGGTGGCGGGAAGATGGAGAGGAAGCTCTGAGCAGGAGGGAAATTAAACAGCCCCTCCAGCAACAAATGAACGGATGCTCCGATTCTCCACAAGCTCCCCGCTGACAGAAATGAGAGGGAGGTGGCTGTGAGGGCATTGAAAGGAGAGAGGGGTTGGGGAATCACAGGGAGAAGCTGGCAAAGCTGTTCTCATTACTAGTCCAAATGAAGTTTAATTTATATTAATTAACTTCAAGTCAGAAGATGATTTGAGTACCAAGCTATTACTGAAATGGAAAAAAGAAAGAAAGAAACTGATCAGCCACCTGTGCTGGTCCAGAGTAAGGTTCTGCCAGGAACTGAAAGTCCTCAGCAGTAGCATCTCTTTGTCCAGCCCTTAAGAGACACTACTCCTAGGAGGATGACTTGGGCTTTCATGTCATCCCTAAGTAATAAAGCTCTTCCTCCTAGACACAATGAAAGCTCGGGCTTCTTCATGCTAGTCTAGGAGATATTTTGAGACTGGAATTGATGAGGGGGAGATAGCTGTACGGATTTCAGCTTCTGGGCTGACTCTGATCCTCTGTAAGATGAACTATGGGCCCTTGGAGGGTTCCTGAAGTGAAGAATGCAGGCATCTAGCCGAAGAGATAATTGCATTCGTTTGTGGGAATGTCAGATCTGAGCACTCACTCACCTGTCATTTAAGCACTCTTCCCTTAAAAGGTTCAATCAGAGCTGCCCTGCCTTATTCCCTTCCACCCCCTCTTGTCATCCAGAGGCATCTTGCAGAGACAACAGTTGATGTCTGCCTTCGGGACTTCTGTGGCCAGTGGGATGCATTCAAGCTTCCTGGCTTGTTTCACTGCTCCCATTTTAAGGGGTACAGTCTAGGTGTATTTGTCCATCCTCCAGAAACCTGGGGAGAAAAGATGTGCTGGGGGCTGAGAATGAGATGCCAGATACGTTTAAGTGATGAATGTAATGGCATCTGAGTGTGTCAACAGGCCTTGTTGACAGTGACTAGAGGCTAATTAGCAGCTATGAAAGGGAGGGGGAAGTGGGAAGTGGGAAAGGAACTGGCTGGTGGATCTGCCAGCTGAATACACACAATTTTACTTCATGAGCCATTCTTTCTTATTTTAGATTGTTGGGAATTGGTCTTAAGGTCTGATAGCTGAGGGAGGAGAGAGAGGGAAGGAGGGAGGGAGGGAAGAAGAGAAGGAAGGAGAGGAAGGAAGGAAGGAAGGAAGATGGAGGGAGAGAAAGAAAGAGAAAGAAAGGAAAAAGAAAGAAAAAAGATGGAGGGAGAGAAAAAAGGAAAAAGAAGAAAGAAAGAAAGAAAGAAAGAAAGAAAGAAAGAAAGAAAGAAAGAAAGAAAGAAAGAAAGAAAGAAAGAAAGAAAGAAAGAAAGAAAGAAAGAAAGAAAGAAAGAAAGAGAGGGAAAGAGAGAGAGAGAGAAAAGAGGAGAACTGATCATCTAAATATTCAAAGACAGATGGAATATTATTCTTCAGAAAAGAAGAATATTTGGATGATAGATTTTGAGCTATTGCTCTGTATCTCCCCACTGCACCTTTGCACCCCCCCATGTAAAATATAAACTCTTCAAATCAGGGTCTTTAGAGATCATCTTTATAAGACCTCATTTTTATGGGTAAAAAAATTGACACTCATAAGGGTTAAATGGCTTGCTTTAAGTCTCAGAGATAGTAAAAAGAGTAAGATTTGAGTGTATTCCTGACACTGAAGCAAGCCTGCTGAGAAGCACTGAGCTGCCTGAGCTAAGACGTGATGCCCATGATGCCGTTTCTAGCACAGCAAGAACCTTAGGAAGGATCCCACAAGAAAGGCCAGGGATGGAACAATCCATGAGGAATTCTCCCAAGTCTTACTCTGAAGAGTTCTTATTCTGTTCCTTCTGCCCCTGTGCATTAGTCATTGAATTAGGGAGACTAGACCAGAAAAAAAGAGAAAAAGAAGAGGTACAAATCTTGGCAACAATGGAACAGATTTCTAAGCTAATGGATCTCATTTCCAGTCCACAGCATCCTGTCCATCCAGAAGGACTGGGGCAACTTAAGGGTCTGGACAGCAGGCTAGGACACATGGAAGTCATCATAAAATTGAGGAAGATCTGAGTGTCAGGGGATGAGAGAAGCAGAACCAGAGTCTAAGGCAGAAGTAGGAGATGATGAATGAGTCAACCAGAAGACAAATCAAATTAAAATCAAATCAAAAAGCTAATTCATGGACACACTTCCATTTTAAGACCTATCCCTCAGATTCATGTAACTCTCACCTATGCCCTGAATTCTAGGTCCCCACATGCCCTCCTGGGCACTAATTCTTTGCTTCCAGAAAGTATTTGAAGAACTCTTTACATTGTAGTTAAACCAGTAGACTTGTTCTACTTGGTCCCAGAAAACAAAACTGAGGGCACAGGCCCAGGTTGTAAAGAGCTACACTTTGCTTGCTTGTAAGTGAAAACTTATACAAACAATATACAAACACAGAATTATAAAGTTGGAGGGACTTTGGTAGCCACTTGTTCAAGACCTCCTGGAAACAATTATTAATTAGTCATCTCAAAGTGGAATGAGCTGCTCAGAATATAATGAGGGTCTTCCCTCAGCTCAGCTCTCCATTCTGGATGGCTTTCAGCTGGCTGTACTGTAGAGAAAGAGACCTGGGTTAATTGATCTTCCAACCCTACTATAGAGTGATTTTATGACTCCAGGGTCTGGAAACTTTCCATTTTAATCAATATTAGATTACACTACGTTATGAGTTTCTCATGTCTGCTTTTCCAACTCTGGTATTGTTTCAGAAATTTCTCCACAACTTATCTTGGTGAGTCACCCAGAGTACTGGGAAGCTAGTTACCTGACATGTCCAGCTCCTAGAGCCAATATATGTCTCAGGAGATACTTGAAGCTTCCTGACTGGGAGTTCAGTTCTCTCTACTCCACATCACTTCTTAACAATCATAAATATAACTGATATTTCTAAAATATCAACATGATCATTTCATAGATAAAAGCACAGGGACACGAAGAGGTTAAATACTTTGTCCAAGGTTGCACAGCTAGGAAGGGTCTGTCAGAAGTGGAATTCAGCTCCTCTAGGGTTCTCAACTCCACACCCCGCACTAGCCCTCGGTCCACAAGTGTCTTGTCCATGGTCTGGTACAGATGCTATCAGACAGTAAAATGCCAAAAAGCAGACAGGAAGGGAAGCAGGGCACTTGGTCAGACCCCTGAGGGGATAATCCACAGGAGATTGCTTAGACTTTTGTGAGACTAAGCACCTATCACCTTATCACAGAGGCTTCTGATACTTCCAGCATGACATAAGCTCCAGCCAAAGGGAGCCCTGTATGGAATCATGCTTCCAGAAAGTATCCTGTTGCCAAGGTTTCAGCCAGAAATAAAGCAGAGACCATCCAGCCAATGAAAACACCACAGAAGCTCCTTAACAGCACCTCAGGAGCAGCTCTGAGCTTTTACAAGGGAAACCAGGCTGTCTTCATAGATTTGAAAAATACTACACCTCCAGGCAAAGGGGGAAAGAAAGGCAGATAGTGAACATTTTTGCTGACTACCGGGGAAAATTTCCATAATAGCTAAAGATACCTTGGACCATGGAATTGCTTCCTGAAGAAAGCAATAGACACAGTCACTGGAGACAATCCTAATTCAAAGCCTTTAGTTTTGTAAAAGCCAGGGGAATGTTGGAGTGTCCTAAGAGCAGCCTTTTCCATTTGTGTAGATCTCGTTTACCTCCTGGATTATATATTCTGTGACTGAAAGGACCCAGCCATTTTTCATCCTTTTGTCCTCTAACACATTTTATAGTTGTGATTTTCCTACAAAGCCTGTCTAACAGTATCACCTCTCACCTTCCCACTCAGGGTTCCCTGTTATTTCAAGAACTGAATATAAAATCCTCTGCTTGGCATCTAAAGCCCTTTACAACTTTGCCTTTTCCTCAATTTCTATTCTTCTTACACTTTTTTTGCCCTTCACCCACTTTCACTTGTTCCAAGTAGTCACGTTTAATGTCATTTTCCACATTGTCCCCCAAATCCCCTGGTTGTCAGTTCTTCTTGGAATACTCTGTCTCTTACCTTCTAACATCTTGCCTTTATTCAAAACTCAGTTTACACCCCACATTCTCTAGAAGACTTTCCCCAGGTTTCCAACTTTTAGTAACTGCCTTCTTAGAATACCTTCCATTTTCACTGTATTGTGTATACAAAATTATGTGTATATCATCTCCTCCAGTAGGATGAAAGGTCTTGGAGGGCAAAGACTACTTTTTCCTTTCTTTGTATCCCTAGTGCTTAGCACAATGCCCATTAGGTAGGGACCATTTACAAAAAGCTTATTGGCCAACTCACCTAGCAGGCACTTAATAAATTCATATGATATAACAACAACAATGATGATTTTATTTCAAAGAATATTTAGATCTAAATAGGTAATTCTAGTTTTGCTCTCAAAATATACTATAAAATGAATAGGGACAAGTAATTTTTTGCTACAAACCATGGTTAGGAAGAGGGGAGTTTTTTTTTTTCATTTCATCTGTTTAGGGGACTTCCATTGTGGGAACTCTTTCCTTGCTACAAATTGACAACTCATATGGAACTTAGAGTCTTATGAGACCTGCCTCAAGCATCAGGAAGTTAAAGAACCACCACATGATCAAATAGGATTGTCAGGGGTTCTTAATGTTTTGGGGTATCTTGGATCTCAGCCCAAGTCTGATGAATTCTATAGAACCCTTCTGAGAATGAAGTTTTAAATGTGTACACACACATATGCATGTATTTATATATGTATACATATATATAAAT
>JAJPUD010020392.1:0-24795 GCA_023553655.1 Myrmecobius fasciatus | reverse complement strand
TGATTGATGTTTGCTTACATTGTGTTTCCTTTATCTGATATATCGTTCGTGTAGATAAGATTTTTCTTGCACACCAATGATAAGTTTGGAAATATGTATACATATATTCGATTTGCCAATATTTTAACATAATTAACATGTAGTGGATATCCTGCCATCTAGGGGAGGGGTGGGAATTTGGGGGGAAAAATTTGTAACGGAAAGCTATGTAAGGGTTATTGTTGAAGAATTACCCACACATATGTTATGCAAATAAAATTTAAAAAATAAAATTAAAAAAAAATCAAATGATCACCTTTGAATTCATAGAAGTAAGGCAATATATTAATCTACAATTTGATAAAAAAATTCTAAAGTGAGAGGATGGTTATTAGTTATAATTCCTCAGTGCTGGGGCTGCTAGACTTAAAAATCACTTTTAGAATGGGGTCACCATCTACTCTTGAACTGTGAGGCTGGGGAGAGTTGAGATTGAATCAGGAAATTGAATTTAAAAAATAATGGTAAACCTTGATCCTGCCATCATTTGTCACTCAGAATCAATGGGACTTTTTGAAAAGTGAAGGACCAGAAGGAATTAGTTTTAAGACCAACTGTGGGACGTGATATGCAGTTGAAATTTCTGTAACTAAAAATGTCTGGGCCTTCAGAAGATGTAAGGGCAGGAAGCAAAACCCTTCTTTCCTGGCCCCTCTCCTTTCAAATGCACTAAGCTCTCCTGATCAGGACTGTTACAAGGAGAAATTGGTGCAAACTTTTTCTCTGGAAATAAGCTTTGCCTGGATTTCCAAAACTATTCATCTAGAACAAGAAAGCCCTAAGGATAATCTTGTAAGAAAAAAGACCACTTTTTGCCTGAGAAAATTTTCCATGATCCTGAGTATATAGGTATGGAAAATAGATATACAAACCAAACATTTACTAGTTATAAATCATAATTCTATGACCTTCATATTCAGTTATGAGACCACATAGGGGGCTGCAAACCACAGTTTAAGAAAGTGAGCTAAATAACTTCAGAAACATTCTAGTTCCCCCTCATTTTACACATATGGAAACTGAGGCTCAGAGTGATCTCCAGTACCATATGGGTAATAAATAGCTGATCTGATATTCAAACCCCAGTCCAAACCCAGCATTTTCTTTCCACTTCACATAGTGATCTATAGAAGAAACTGATATTCAGAAATGATAACTGGAACCATAAGACAGCATGGAATGCAGCATACTCAATTGTAGCAACTAAGGAGCAAAACAGATAGATCCCTGGACCTTCTATTGGGAAAAATTCTGGTCTGAGATACTTCCTAACTGTGTGACTCTGGACATGTCATTTAACCTTTATCTACCTTCAGTTTCTTCATCTAAAAAGTAGAGCTAATAATGGTACCTACTGCTTTGGAAGCTGGAATTCTTATCAGCTCATCCAGTCTCCATTGTCAGAATCTTAATCCATCTATTCTGTCTCTGTTATCACAGAGATGGGCCAAACTCTGAGACTGTATTGATAAGCATATCTTCAGATAAGTCTGAGGCCAGGTCAGTCACCTGGACTCCACCTGGTTCTCAATCCTTCCCTGACCTCCCTCCCTAGTTACTCCCCAACTCTTCCCTAGTTTCTCTTCTTACTTCCCAGACCCTGCCCTTGCTTCTCCTCTCCCCTGAAACTTTAAAGATTCCTGAACCCTGGAAGAATATTGCTTAATCTTTTATGTTTCTGCCTTGCTTAGTCATATATGGTTGAGTCCCTGAGCTATTTCACATAATAAATGTCAAATCTTTGTCCTGTGATGATTTCTTCATGTTTTGAACCATTCTCCTAAAATTACTACTTGATTAATGCTTTCCCATTCTATTACTCTTTAACAGTCTATGCTTTCCTAATCCACTTCACCTAGTTACTGATGTGGAGGTCAAACAAGATAATATTTATAAACAACTTTGTAAAACTCAAGGTACAATAGGCTTGGTACCTATTATTTTTAGTTTACAACTGAAGAAACTGAATGCCAAAAAGCTGAAGTGACCAAAGTACAACATTAAATAAATTCAGAACTAGGATTCAAACCCAAATCTAAATTTAATGCCTTTTTATTCTACTGCTCTAACCTAAATTGATTTTGAATTTCCTAAGTATTAGAACCAGGAGACCATAGAGATCATGGAACTGAATTACTCTTTTTAAAGAGAAGAAAACTGAGATTTTTGAATAAGACGTAATCCTAAATGCCCATGTGTGTCCTAGCAAAACAAACAAACAAAAACAAACAAAAAAAACTATGTTTGAAAAGATGTCTACATATATAATACAAAATGCCAATACCATGTTTCAATCTGTCTGTGTCAGGTAGAAGTAACGGCAAAGAGGGAAGTTATTTATATTCTGTTTCATTTTTTTTTCTTTTTGCTGAGGCAATTGGGGTTAAGTGACTTGCCCAGGGTCACCCAGCTAGGAAGTGTTAAGTGTCTGAGACCAGATTTGAACTCAGGTCCTCCTGACTTCAGGGCTGGTGCTCTATCCACTGCGCCATCTAGCTAGCTGCCCCATATTCTGTTTCATTTTGAATGAGAATTGGTATAGGTATCCAAGGAAAAGTCTTATGGTGGTATTAATGAAGAATTCGATAGTGGTGAGAAAGAAGGTACTTTTCCTTGCTTATGTCTTTAAAAATCTTCTTCAAGGCTCTCTGACTCCTTTGGTGTGGACACTCCCTCTATTGACACAAATGTCTTGGTAGTGTTTGAGGAAAAATGTGATGAAAAATTCATGGTTCCATAGCAGAGTTGATCATCAGTATGTTGTAGCTTAGCCAGGCCATTCCTGGGTGCATTCTCATGGTGCATTCTAAAGTTCCTACTTGAATTGCATACTTCACTGGCATAGAGTTGAAGAACGCAGGGTCATTTATATTCTAGGACAGTAGGAAGTTAAATAGAGACCAATTCTAACTAAAAATCCCCCACCAATTTCTTGAACGAGTGAAGGAGGGAGGGAAAAGAACACTGTGTTTGGAAGTAGACCACCTGAACTTGAATCCTGGCTCTGCTACATAGTACCTGTGTAACCTTGGATGAGTCCCCTTAACTTCTCCAGCATTTGCTTTCTTATTTTACAGATACATTTTTTTAATCTGTAAAAGAGTTGGATTGGATGACTCCAAATCTATGATCCCAAATCACATGCCTTTCCTTGTATCCTTAACTCTTAGCATGAACATAGTAATTACTTAATGCTGGTTGACTTGCTTGTTATTTGTATATTTTTGGGTCTCAGTTTCCTCATTTATAAAATGAGACATTTGAATTAGATACTTCTAGAATCCTTTTGAGTCCTAGATCCAAGATCTTGCTTTTAAGTTTTGTCCCACCTATTGGTGATAAAATATAGTGAAGAGGAAAAACCGAAAGAAGAAGGAAGTAATTAGTATTGGGTTTCCATCACTTCCATAAAAAGGCACTTTGAGCATGCCAGAAGGATGGCTTCATCTTATGTGCAGTAGAGTGACAAAAGAAGTTCCTTCCAGGGGTGGTAAAAGTTGCAAATCTGGAGTGTGGTTCATTCATAAAAGAGTCACAGGCAGAATACAAAAGAGCAGGCTAAGGAAAAGAGGAAGGAAGTTCTAATGAAGGGATCCTTGGTAGAGGGAGGCAAATTCAGAGTAATCAGTGCCTAGACTACACCTCCTGAATTTGAAACTAATACTTTTGCTCCCTCAAAGTCTTGGTTCTAGCACATACACATAGGACAGCACTGATAAATGAAGTGTCCTAATATTGTACCTCTCCTGCATTAGGAAGTGGAGGTGGTGTTGGCCTAAAGAGATGTAGGGAGGAAAAAAGAAAGCAAAGACATTTTCTGGGATAGATATGATAAAAGACAGTGACTTGAAACTTTACAATGAAAGTGCTTTAGAACACCCTGGCTTAGGGATTTTTTTTTTCATTTTTTGCTTTATAGTAATGAAATATCTCCTATTCATCTTCCATAAAATCATGTTTCATCACCGTAAAGTGAAATTTGTTTCAGGAAGGGGGTAAGGAAATTGTTTAAGAGAGCTGTACAGGAAGGTGTGCAACTTAGTCACACACATTTATACACACACTCTTACACACACACACACACATATACAGGGATTTTGGTGCTTTTTTTTTTTTTTAACTTCCAGACCACCAAGCTTGTGTGGATCTGTGGAGAGTTGGTCTGGTTTCTGTTTGGATTGGATATTTTTATTTTTAATATTTGTCTTCTGAGTCAGAAGCAGTTATCTCTTAAAAGAAAAATTTGATGTCTTGAAAGCTGGATGTTTGTGCTTTCTGCTCTGTAATGTTAACATTGAAGGAGTCTCCAATGGACTTTGAAGTTCACACCCTGCTAAGATAAATTAATTACATTAACCCTTCCATTGGTTGATGAGTTGGTTGGTTCATAGACTCATTTCTCCAGACAGAAGGTGCTCTGTGAAATCTTGGTCAAGCCTGAGTATGCCTAATGTCAATCACAAAGAGAATGAGGTCAGCCCTTGAGTGTGACCCTAGGTCTCCTGCTTCTGTGGATGTGTTTTTGCATGGAGTGTGGATTGCCCCAGAAGGCTAGGAGTCAGTTTGAACCTGATTTATAGGGGTTTTATGAAAAATAGGAGGAAAAGGCACCTATCTGGTTTCCTGAAACATTAATGTTGAAGATAAATGAGGATTTTTTGTTCTTTCTCATATTGTGGCTTTAGCTGATTTCTGAACTAGCCTTCTCTTATTAAACCATTCTTCATGCCAGTTAAAAAATTATAAACCTGTTCACCCTTATCTGTCACATATATATGTTTATTTCTGAGCCTGACTATCTACATGTAGGTCATTCTGTTTTGCTTGTTCTTTCTGGGATGAGTTAGTTCATTACATTACACACCTTCTTTGATTGTTTTTGTTTTTAGCTGTTAAAATAAACATTAATTAACATCAATTCCATCAAAGAAATATACATGTAAAATATACAGGCAATAACTTTTTTATATTATCATGAACCCTTTACAAATAAGTATGTATAGAAGTTATTTGGTGGTATTTATATATTACATGGATTTGGTTATAAATGACTCCATATTATAGAAAGATAAAATATTGCTGATAATGTCAATGTAATTCCTGTCCTTAAAAGGCTACATGGTATTTTATTTTCTATTTGATTTTTTAAAATATAGGTTTATGTGATTAAAAAATCTATAAAAATTATGGATATATGTGAATCAGATTTATGCAATTAATATTAAGCTAAATTAAAATGAAGCAATCTACCTATTACATTTTACACAGAGAAACTGAAACTCTGAGTAAATGCTTTTCATTTCATTTCCATGCCTGTTCATAAGCAGTGTCTCAACCTCTAGAACGCATCTCTCACTTCTCCCCCCACCCCAACTCCTACACTTTATTATTTTGCATATAATGTATATTTAATTGTGTTTTTGGTATATCTCTGTACTACAGTATAAGCTACTCTTTCATTCTGTTTCTCCTCCTACTTCAAATCCCTATCACCTAGAATAATGCTTTTCACATAACTAGCACTCAATTATAAATATTTGTTAAATTGACCTAAATCTTGCAAATGTGTGTTTCTGGGAGAAGATATAAATGGTGGTTCATGTTTAGGATACTGCTACCATGAAGGCTATAGATGGTGGATTTCTTGAGGTGGAACTCAGTTCTGAGTTACACTGACCTAAGTCAAACCCCAACAAAAGCAAATCCATCCCTGCTATTGGAAAAATAATTTATAGGACTGCCAGTCTGTCAGGAAGTCAAAAATTAAGAAGGACTAGGGATTTAGATCTGAAATTGATCTTTAAGAACCAATCTATTCATTTTGCAAATGGGACTAAAGAAGTTAAAAATTTTACCAATATCTCACAGACAGTAAGTAGCAGACCTGGGGTTTGAAGACTATTTTTAGGCATTTAAAATGAAAAAATGAAAGATGAAAAACATGTATCTCTGTGACTTTTCCACAAAAAATGCTATCTATATAGAGTTCTGTTTCCTTTTGGGGAGAGATTATGTATTGTTATACTGGTTATATCCTTTACCTAGAATTGTCCAATTAATTTTACCCTACTTAACTCCTCACACCTACTCATCCATGTATACACACACACATACACATACACACACACACACACTTACAAATACAGTATCGCTAATGTACCAAGAAAAACAGCTTATTCACAAAAGATAGTAATATTAGAAATTAGTTGTACAATAATTAAACAACCTCATATTTCACAAGTCTCCTAATGTTAAATTATAGTTCCTTGAGGAAGATTCCATTCAAACAGGAATAAATAACCTTCAGTATTATCCTCTCTTGGTATAGAGGTTCCTTTAGACAGAAGTTCCATCTTGTATTGTGCTGAAAAGCTTAATGGAAGTTAAATGGTGGATCATGGGTCTTTAATTCTAGGGTGCTTCATGGATCATTGCTTAGGCCACATCTTTTGCTTCCTTTTTTTGTCACTTAATTTGATGAAGTCTCCAGGATGTTTTTTATTTGTCATAGCTCTTCATACATGACACTGTCATTATAGAAAGTTCCATGTGCCTTCCTCCCCCGAATCCATCTAGTAATGAATTATCTCTCAGAATTCATTGTTTTTCAATAGAATTGCTAGGTTAGGAAGATCCTCTTCTGAAGACTACATCAGCTACAGCTTAGTATTGCATCTAGACACATGGGTAGCAACCAGACCACAAAGAAATAAACTGTTCTGACCTTCACACAGAGAAATTGCTTTCTCTTTTGGGGCATAACCTATTTCTTTGAACTGGAGATAAGTACACTTTCTTCAAACAGGGGTTAGCCATGTTTTCTTCCAATATATCTCAAGAGTTATGGGGAGGGGCACCTTACCAGGGTGCCTTACCCCAGGGGCTACATTATCACTATGCAGATTATGGGACCTCATTTATTCTTCTATTTTACTTCCATTCCATAAGTTGCAGTCATACATTGTTGGTGGCATAAATGGGTCTTTGTTTCTGGGCCATGTGTAGGATCATTAAAAACAAATACTGCAAATTTTCTAAAAATAATCAGTCTATTTTCCTTCTGTTCATTTTTGAATGATGTCCACTATCATGTCCATCCACATTGTCTATCCATGATATAAATATTGACGTACCAACTCTATGAATTGCCAATCCAATCCATCTAGACTAACAATTCTCAAAATGTAGTCCAGAAGGGTTCCTGAAACCCTTTCAGGGACCTGGGAGGTCAAAAGTACTAAGAAGTTTATAAATATCAACAGATATAACCTACATAAACAAAAGAAAGGTTTTTGGAGTCCTCAGTAATTTTAAGGTATCCCGAGACCCAAAAGTTTGAGAAGCATTGATTTAGACAATAGGTATTATTCATCCACTTAGTTTTTCATATGTGAATAGTTAGGCCAAATTCATTTGAATAATCATAGATCTCACTTAGGGTGTTCTACAATATTATAGGGCCTGATGTGAACAGCACAATGTCATCTGTAAACATCTGGAAGACCTTACTATTTCTGAGGATGCTAAATGGCTATGAGTCATGAAATACCACAGACTTTAAAGAATTGATCATAGTCATCCAAAGTGCAAATGTGGGTATTAATAGGTTGCAGCATATTACAAGTGAAGAATTACATAGGAGAAGTAAAGGATACTAGTAGAAAAGAAAGTGGAATAGTCATATATTAAGAAACAGGATTATTTTGATAACATTGGTATCCAAATGTCAATCTATTTGAAGAAAGAAAGGCCCTCATTATGTTAAATGGAACTCCTGTGGATCACTTCTGGAATGACTATCTGGTTGTAGCCTCCTGATTTACTAGATGTCTTAAACAAGGATTCCACTCAGTATATTCCTTCCTCTGTTTTCCTTCCCTGATACAGAGTTCTTATATGATTTTCTCCTGTAGAAGCTCAGAAATTGTCCTTAATCCTTTCCTTTACTCCACCTTGAGATGTACAATGCCTATTGTTTTACAACAATTATTAGACATAGAATCATTGGTTGAGAAAGTATAGATATTTTGTGATATGTACTTTTGTAGGAAGTATTCATATAGGTGATATTTCACCTATATGTGAGATATGTATATGAGATATAAGGATTCATTCCCAATAGTTACTGGAACACAAACAAACAACAAAACAAAAACAAACAAAAAAAACCCTCAGAACCCCAAACAAAAAACAATCCTTCTGTATCTAGAGGATTTTCCAACCCATTGTTAGTTATATATCTGAAGATCCAAGAGAGAATGATTCAAGGTATTCTCATTTCTCTCACCTGTTTCACTTCTGAAGACATCAATGCTCAAATTTCTTGCTCTCATTCAATAAGATTTTATTTTTAGTGAATTTTAAGCTTTCCAAAGCAGAGATTCTATCTTCTAAATGTTTATATATCCTACATTTATCTTTCATATCCTGAAGGGTTCCTAACAATCAATTTAGATTGTAGTTTTAATAAAAAATTCAAAACTTTGCCAGGATTTCATTGATATTGGCATTTCCATCAGTGGACATAGATATAGATAGATAGATAGACAGATAGATAGATAGATAGATAGATAGATAGATAGATAGATAAATTGAAGCTTGAATTCCTAATGAGGAAAATTCATTTACCAGTTCAGATCAGGATCTTTTTTTCAAGTGATAATTTTAAAGAGTTGCCTAGAAGAACTAAGAGGTTAAATAATTTACTAAGAATCATTAAACATTACTCAATATGTGTCAGAGATGGTGTGAATCAAGGTTTTTCTAATTCTGAGGTCAATACATTCATACATACATACACATATACATACACACATATATCATGTGTTTGTGAGTCCTTGCTCATTAATGTGTATAATACATGTGTTGTACATGCATGTATGTACACATACATGAACAATGCATGTGCATAAGCATTTATAGTGTGTGCATATATGTATATGTATATCTATCCTCCATTCATCTTTATTTCTAATCTAGTAATATAATATAAAAAATAGAAATTTGAGAGGGGCAGTTAGGTGGCGCAGTAGATGGAGCACCAGCCCTGAAGTCAGAAGGACCTGAGTTCAAATCTGGTCTCAGACACTTAACACATCCTAGCTGTGTGACCCTGGGCAAGTCACTTAACTCCAATTGCCTCAGAAAAAAAATAGAAATTTGATAATTATAAGGTTACATATAAGTTGTGTATATGTGGGTTTTCTATGTTTGTGTATGAATATATGTTTGTATGTATTTGTATATATGTAGACTGGAATCCCTTCACAGAGCATGCACTGAATTTCCTTGGCAATTTGTGTGGCTCAGGATTTGCATTTTGAGATTATAAAAAAGCAATTTCTTTATTAATCACTGAGCAAGGAGAGTTCCTGATTCAATATATCTTAAAAAAGGAATTACTCTGTCCTCTGTCTCTTTCTGTCTTTCTATTTGTCAACTTTTTGACTCTTTCCTTAAACCCAGCCATGGTATGCATACATGCACACACACACACACACACACATATGGACATATATACCCATTATACAAACCAAAAAGCTTTGTGTTACATGCAAGTATCTGCTTTAAATATGTCACTTTAGAACAATATAATAAAATAAGATAAAGAGCATATGATGCCATATTTTTAAAGAGACAGTGTGTGTATTAAATTGAACCTTGGAGTAGGGCTCAAATTTCAATTCTCACATATTCTTAGGCAAATCAATTGAACTCTCTTAGCCTTAGTTTTTTTCATCTGTAAACTGAGAATAACACTGTTCACCTTATTAAGAGGAGTGCTTTGTAAACCTTCAAGTGCTATTGTGTAAATCCTTAATTCTTAACCATTTTAACCTTATCATTTTCCTTTCTTAAAACCTAAATGTGACTTTATAGAAAGTTTTTGGGAGTGGTGGCATGGCACAGTGGAAAGGGCACTGAGGATCTCTGGTTGGGCAAGTCACTTAACCTCCCTTGGACTCAGTTTGAGATGAGATTAGATGACTTTTGAGATGACTCTCAGCTCTAGTCCAATAAAACATTTTTCCTCTTTACACTCATCTTCAATTTTCAAATCTCATATCTAGATCTGTTTTTTCTTATGTGTACATTTCCACCAATCTTTCACTTTATTTTTCTTATTCCTTTTCCTGAGGTCTTTCCCTCTCCAATTCTTTGCTTTCCCAATTCTCCATGCTAGCCAG
This sequence comes from Myrmecobius fasciatus, assembly GCA_023553655.1. Classification (NCBI taxonomy): domain Eukaryota; kingdom Metazoa; phylum Chordata; class Mammalia; order Dasyuromorphia; family Myrmecobiidae; genus Myrmecobius; species Myrmecobius fasciatus. Next base: position 14,569 of record JAJPUD010020392.1, on the reverse strand, counting down.
TGAGGTCCAATCTTTCTTCAATTCTTTACCTCTACATCTTGGTAGGTCTTTTATTGCTCCACGGGGAAAGACCCAGAGGGAGTCTTATTTTATATTTCCAATGGCAAAGAGGCTTTACTATCTAAATACCCACTTTTTTGTTCCTTGGTTGTTACTTTCATCTTTTTTGGGGGGGAATAGTTGGAAATGATAGAGTTTACTATTTTATAGCCCCTTGGCCCATATTCCATAGAAACTATTTTTAAGATATTGAGAGAAGTTTTTCATTTGTTTGTTTTTAGTCGTAGAAACTTAGATAATAGGACAAAAAGTTGCAGAGGAGTTTAACTTGTTTCATTATACATGCTATTAAAATACATGAAGCTAAACAGCAGTTTAAAAATTAGCATTCAGGATTCCTTTGTACTATCTGAAACTGATACTATCTATTTGAAATGTTATATTTGAGGCTAAGGGAGATTCCTTCTTGACTGTTTTTAGGATACACTATACTGCACAAGGAAGAGAAGAACAGTCAACTTTATGAAAAGACTTTGATCAGCAGCAAAATAAATTGAGACTGAAGAACGTCATTGCCTTATTTTGTTGGGGATTGTCTTAATTCTGCAAAGGCTATAGAAACTAAGATTTCTGGGTTTTATGTTGGGACCCAGTTGTTCATATGGGCCACTGAGAAAGAAACTAAGGGAGTTCCATGAAGTACAGTGAAAAGAACCTGTCTTTGTAGTTGCAAGATCTTTGTCTTACTTAATCCCAGCTATGCCACGTGCTAGCTGAGTGACTTCCTCCATTGAGCAAGTCATTTTCTCCATTTTGATCTGTTTTCTTGTCTTTAAAAATGAAGATGCTGGACTGCATGATTTCTGAAAATTTATGATTCTCTGTCTTCTGTAGAAGAATATAGTACAGAAGAAAATGCCCTGGCATTGGATTTAGAAGACTTGGATTTATATTCTGGCTTTATCATTTATCACCTGTGTAACAAAGGGCAAGCCACTTAAACTTCAGTTTCCCTATTTGTGAAATGATAGAGTTGGATTAAATAATCTCTAAAATTGCTTTCAGTTCTACATTTATTGTCCTGATGATCTTTCCAATTCCGAATACCTGATTCTTATGTCCAGGGGCCAATTGCAAATCAATTCTAACAAAATATGATTCCATTTCAACATTAGATGATAACTGTAGAGTTTTTTCATTTTTACCTTCATTTTGAGTTGCAGAAAATGCTTTGAAATCTTGAATAGATGTTGCTCATGTAGGAAATATTTGCTTTAGTTGGTTTGTAGAAGCAGACATTTTCCCTTCCCCCATGATTCATTTCTTCTGTTTCCTGTCATCATATACCCAATCCACTCTTTTTTATGGGCCTAAAAGAGAACCTACCCAGATGATCATTGGTCACTTAGAAAGAGACTTCTTAGATATCCAGATAGCCCAGAAGGAATTTTACCACCCACTGTTATATATTTTTTCTCTCTCTCTTTTTAATGAACTCACAGGTCAGATCCTGTTGTTTATATAAAAGGAGATAAAACACACCTGTTCTTTCAGGCAGTATACTTTGGGGTTCATAGAATATATGACTTATTTTGGATGAGCTATTTATAACACAGCAATCTATAAACTAAATGATGTATTGCTTTAAGTTGGAGACCCACAGCTCCAATTAGAATGCAATTTATATTCTGCCTGAAAAGGAGGCCAACTCTTAGCCTGTCTGTACAAAGGGAAAAAAATCTAGGCCTAGGTAAAATCAGTTAAAATGGACAGGAATACTTTTCTCAAATATTGTTCATGATTAACTCTTTCTTGAGCTATTTGTCATATTCACAGTTTCTTTTACACACAATTGAATTAATAAGTACAGAAATATTTCTCTGTCTCCAATGTTTTGGCTTCCTGAATTTGTCTATTGTCCCATCTCATAAACTATGATAATCCTGGTATTGAAAATTTCTGTAGCAATTATTTTCAAGCCTTCCCTCAACCCTACTCATGTATTCAATCTTTAGCTTCTCATTTCTTCTGAACTAGGGAAAATACTCAGGGTAGTGACTTTTAAATTGCCCTTATCTCCTCTTATCATTTGAAGGATGATCATTTTTATCAAAAAATTATCATTAAAATTATTTTTATTAATAAAAGAATAATTTTACTCAGTAAATAAACATTAACTATTTTTTATTTGTGAGTAGCATACACACTAATCATTTTTTGCTCACTAATAAACATCCCTGCTTCCTTCTTAGCCAAAGGAAGCAATTCTCAAACTTTTAAATAATATAACAATCCTTTATTTAGCAAGTCTAAAGACTGTTTCCTCTGGCTAAAAACCAAGCAGGGATGTTTGTTAGCGAGTAAAAATTGTTAGTAAGTATGTTACTCACTACTGTAAAATTATCCTAATTTTTATAAATAAACAATAGCTCTATTCCCTCTCATACTATAAATATATAATTGCATTGTTATAAACATATGATTTTCCTCAAAGAATTTTATCTCCCTCCCACTTCTTCCTCTTCCATTGTTAGCAGAGTCATTTGCTTATAAAAACTTTTTTTTTCTTCTGTTAATCACTGGATCATAGCTGAGAAAAAATGTCTATTAGAAACAAGTAGAGAAATTCCTTGCCAAGTACTGTGCCAATATATTTCTTGTATATCCTATTACATTTATGTATTTTTTTATTTTTTTATATGATTTTATTCAAGAAAACCCTTGTTTTAGAATAGGTAAGCACAAATCAGCTTCTCTTTATATACATTTTTCTTTGTATTCTGTTTTGGTTAAAATCGTTCAATGCTCTCTTGCTCATTTTTAACATCTTGAGGTTGGTTAATTTCTACCTGATTTCCTTGTCAACAAAAGCTATGAGTACATAGACATGGTTTCCATATGAAAAATCCTCTCTCTCATGTTGAACTTGTTGATAGATAAGAATGTCGATCCATAGTCTCAATTTCAAAATCCCTTGAGAGAGGAGAGAAGAGTCAATAAAGCTAGATGTTAAGCTTGGTCTTTGACCCTTAACACACAGTCCATATTAGGGAGAAACTCATTTTGCTGTATAAGAAAAGACTAAAAGCTCCACATTTGGGCTGCCGCTCTCTTCATTGACCTGTAGCCTAGCATTTTCTTCAAAGATCAACTCAAAGACCATCTCTCACATTAAAGCTTTCCTAACTCCTCCAGCTGTGAGTGCTCCCTGCACCAATTGCCTTTTCTTTATTTTACATGTACTAACATGACACGTCTCTCCTGACAGAAGGTAAAGTCCATGGAATTAGAACTGCTTTATTTTTGTCTTTATATTGCCAGATCTTAGTGCACTGCCTTTCATATTGTAGGAGTTTTGCTTGTTTAATAAATAATACTAGTAGAACAGCAATAGATCTGAAGTCAGCAACAACTGAAGTAAGAGGATTAAGATTTGCCTCCTGCATTTGTTACTTACAATCTGGGTGATCTGAGCTCAATTTTTTCATGTACCAAAATAAGTGATTAAATTCTTCCTAAAAGATTAACTTTTGGAAGAACTACTCATGATTTTGTTATTTAGGATTTCCAAGATACCTGATGGTTGTATTGGGTAATCTTGCTTCAGGAATTATGATGTAGGAAGCACTGTGTACATTAGGATGCTTTTGAATGTTAATAAAATACACTTAAGGGCAGATTTAATATTATCTCTAGGATGGTATAGAGACCAGGATAAGTTGTACTGAATCCTTTTATATATACATATATATATATATACACACACACACATATATATATATATGTAAATCTTATATATGTCTCTTTAAAATAACATCAAGCATACAATAGTCAATTGTAGAGAGCCACAGATAGTGGGGGAACTCTTGATGAGGTATAAGACCCTTCAACCCAGAGGGAACCTACTGAGGGTGTCTGGTTCGGTGCTCATCTCCCCTTGGGGCATCTTGGCCTTCCTGAGAAGGGGGGGGAGGGGGGGGCAAAAGGGGGTATGACAACCTGTATTCTTGAAGCAGAGCTACTTACAGTAAGAGATATAATAGCATAATAAGAGATATAATAACATAATAATAACAAGGTGCTTATAGTTAGTACATGCTCAGTGTGCTGTGGTGATGTAATTGTACTAAGGTATTTAGGGGCTGAGAGGACTTGAAATAAACAGGACCCCATCTTTGATCAACCTCTTGGGTCCCTGCTTCATTACTCTTCCACTAAGACCAAGGACTTTGGATGGTCATGAGATCTTCCAGAAAGCTGATCTGGACAGTGTCTTTTGGCACACCAATGTGGGGGCTCTAAAAAGCACAGTACATTTTGGTACCCCAACTTGGGAGCTCTAGAAAGTACACTACAATTAATAACTATAGTAATCTAGTGTTTGATAAACCCAAAGACCCCAGCTTTGGGTTTAATAAGCCTAAAGAACTCACCATTTAACAAAAATTGCTGGGAAAATTGGAAACTAGTATAGCAGATACTAAGCAATGACCAGCATCTAACACCTTATACCAAGATATGATTGAAATAGGCTCATGATTTAGATGATACTATAAGTAAATTAGGAGAACAGGGCATAGTCTACCTATGACATCTGTGGAGAAGGAAGGAATTAATGTCCAAAGAAGTATTAGAGAACATTATGAAATGCAAAATGGATAATTTTGATTAAAAAGCTTTTGTATAAACAAAACCAATGCAGACAAGATTATAAGGAAGCAGAAAATTTGGAAAAAAAATTGTACATCCAAGAGTTCTATATTTTCTAAAATATAGAGAGAATTGACTTAAATTTATAAGATTTCAAGCCATTCTTTAACTGATAAATGGTCAAAGGATATGAACAGGCAATTTTCAGATGAAAAAATTAAAGCCATTTCTAGTCATATGAAAAAAATACTCCAAATCACTATTGATCAGAGAAACATAAATTAAGACAACTCTGAGGTACCACTACATATCTCTCAGATTGGCTAAGATGACAGGAAAAAATAATGAATGTTGGAGGGAATGTGGGAAAACTGGAACACTAATACATGTTGGTGGAATTGTGAACTGATTCAACCATTCTGGAGAACAATTTGGAACTATGCCCAAAGGACTATCAAACTGTGCATAGCTTTTGATTCAGCAGTGTCTCTACTCAGTCTGTACCCCAAAGAGATATAAAAAAGAGAAAGGGACCCATATGTGCAAAAATGTTTGTAGCACTCCTTTTTGTAGTGGCAAGGAACTAGAAACTGATTGGATGGCCATCAGTTGAACAATGTCTGAATAAGTTATGATATGTGTATATTATGGAATATTATTCTTGTATAAGAAACAAAAAGCAGGATGATTACAGAAAGGTCTGGAGAGACTTACATGAACTGATGCTTAGTTAAGTGAGCAGAATCAAGAGACCATTTTACACAGCAACAAGATTATGTGATGATCAACTGTGATGGACTTGCCTCTTTTCAACAATGAGGTGATTCAAACCAGTTCCAACAGACTTGTGATGGAGAGAGCCATTTGCATCCAGAAACAGGTCTGTGGGGACTGAATGTGGATCACAACATAGTATTTTCACTTTTTTTGTTATTTGCTAACTTGGTTTTTTTTTCTCTCATTTTTTCCATTTTGATCTGATTTTTCTTATGCAGCATGATAAATTTGGAAATATGTTCTCAAAGAATTGCACATGTTTAACATATATTGGATTACTTGCTGTCTAGGGGAGTGGGTAGGGAAAGAGTGGAAAAACATTTGGAACACAAAGTTTTGCAAAGGTGAATATTGAAAACTATCTGCATATATTTTGAAAATAAAAAGCTATTATTTAAAACAAATAATGCCAAGAGAATCTTTAAAGGCAAAATAACAAAAGAGTAACATTTAGCTTGAGAGTTTATGAAAGTAGATGACATGGTATAGTAGACTCTATGGGTTAAATTTATGCATAGGCATTTTATAGATATCAGTTGACTGAGACACTTCTTTCCCTCCTTTGCTCTTTCTACCTTCCTGAGTCACTCCCTGTCTAGGGGGTATAGAGATAAAATAAAATTTTAGCCCCTGCTTTCAAGTAACTTAGAGTCTAGTGAGTAAGAGATGATACATATGTAAAAATAAACATAATATAGTTTAATAAACTCCAGTGGTACCAATAGTAACCCGTCCAAACAGTGTCATTCTTTGAGAACCTTTTCTATGTCCTTCCATAAATTGTCTATGCAAGATCTACTCAGTGTGCTGGAGTACTTCCCTATACGTCTTTTAACATTATAGCATAACATTAGTGGTATCCATCTATTATTTCTTGAGCTGGGATCACATGACCAATTGGCCTTCTTTTCTGATGACATATTTACTGGATATCTTTTGATTTTTTTTTCTTTTTTGCTCACATGCCATCCCTGATCATATGCTGTCATACCTCTCTGTTGTCCTTTGGGTCACCTATTATTGTGATTTTTCAGATATAGTGAAATTACAAGTTACTGACTCTGTATACTCCATTAGATTATAAGTGTCTTGAGAGTAGGAACTGTTCTTTTGCCTTTTTTGCATTCCCTGTGCTTAGCACAGTTTCTGGCATATAGTAGGTCATTTAACATTTAATAAATGGTTTTCGATTAATATTATATTATTAAAAGAATATTAATTTTTTGATTGATATTATATTACTAAAAGAATATTAGTGTCCAAAAAGTTGGACTTTGTTCTTAGGAGGTGTTTAGAGGTGTTGAAAGTGCTGTATAATTTCCCAAATATACTCTCACTTCCTTCTTTCTCTCTTATTCTAAGCCCACTTCACTGTTCAGCAGTGCCCCTTTAAGACATTGATTAGCTAAATCAATCATTGTTTACCCAACTGTATGTCATAGTCTAAACATTAGGCATTATTCATCTATTTGGTCTCTCCTAGGAGGTGGGAGGGATATTCAGGGAGGACCAGCTGGTCCTCTGGTGTGAGGGCCTGCTGAGCCCTTTTCAGGGCTGCTCATCCACCTTTGGTGCCCACCTTTCACTCAATTCTCATTTTTTATTCCAAAAGACAGTAGCCACATTCCAGTAAAACTTTGTGAGCAGACAAATTAAAGCAGTTTGAGGGTAATTGACAGGCTTCAAACCCATTTGGTGAATTAGAGGAATGTCTGATCCCTGCAAGAAAATTAACACTAGTGCAATGGGCAAATAAGAACTTTTCCCAACAACCATGAAGGTGGCTCAAGCATATGCTTTGGAACATTTAGAACTTGAACAGACTGATATAAAGTCATTCATTGCATCCTGGGCCATTTCCAGTCTTTCTGACTTTTGTCAGAAAGGGCTTGTAGTGGCTAGAAACTGGAAACTGAAGGGATGCCCATCAATTGGAGAGTGGCTGAATAAATTATGGTATATGAATGTTATGGAATATCATTGCTCTGTAAGAAACGACCAGCAGGACGATTTCAGAGAGGACTGGAGGGACCTTGCATGAACTGATGCTGAGTGAAACGAGCAGAACCAGGAGATCATTATCCACAGCAACAACAGTATTACATGATGATCAATTCTGATGGACATGGCTCTCTGCAACAAAGAATTGTCTCAAACCAGTTCCAATTGTTCACTGAAGAAAACCATATACACCCAGAGAGAGGGAAATGAAATATGGACCACAACGTAACATTTTCATGATCTCTGTTGACATTTACTTGCATTGTGTTGCCTTTCTCTGATTCTTTTTTTTTCTTGTAGATAGGATTTTTCTTGCATAACTTCTCAAGCATTTCAACATTATTAACATGTAGTGGACTTCCTGCCATCTAGGGGAGGGGAGGGGACTGGGGGTAAAATTTGTAATGGAAAGTTTTGTAAAGATCAATGTTGGGGAACTACCCATACATATGTTATACAAATAAAAAGCTTTAATAAAAAAAATAAAAAAAAAGAAACTGAAAAAAAAGGGCTGCCACAAACATTCTTGCACATGAGGGTCCCTTTCCCTCCTCTAAGATCTCTTTGGGATATAAGTCCAATAGAAACACTGCTGGGTCAAAGGGTATGCACAGATTGATAACTTTTTGAGCACAGCTCCAAATTGCTCTCCAGAATGGTTGGATCTGTTCACAGTTCCACCAACAATGTATTAGTGTCCCAGCTTTCCCACATCCCCTCCAGCATTCATCATTAACTTTTCCTGTGATTTTAGCCAATCTGACAGGTGTGTAGTGGTACCTCAGAGTTGTCTTAATTTGCATTTCTCTGATCAATAGTGATTTGGAGCAACTTTTCATATGACTAGAGATGGTTTTAATTTCATCATCTGAAAATTATCTGTTCATATCCCTTGACCACTTATCTATTGAAGAGTGGCTTGAATTCTTATATATATGAGACAATTCTTTATATATTTTAGAAATGAGGCCTTTATCGGAACCATTAAATGTAAAGATGATTTCTCAATTTGATGCTTCCCTCCTAATCTTGTCTGCATTAGTTTTATTTGTACAGGAACTTTTTAACTTAATATAATCAAAATTATCTATCTGGTGTTCAATTAAGAGTTCCAGATCTTCTTTGGACATAAATTTATTCCATCTCCACAGGTCTGAGAGATAAACTATAGTACGTTCCTCTAATTTGCTTACAAAATCCCTCTTTATATCTAGATCATGAACCCATTTAGATTTTATCTTGGTATGTGGTGTTAAGTGTGGGTCAAGCCCTAATTTCTTCCACACTAGTTTACAATTTTCCCAGCAGTTTTTGCCATATAGTGAGTACTTATTCCAAAATAGGGGTATTTGGGTTTATCAAACACTAAATTGCTAAAGTTATTGCCTAGAATGTCCTGAAGTCCTATCCTATGTCACTGATCGACTAATGTATTTCTCAGCCAATACCAAATGGTTTTGATGACCACTGCTTTATAATATAGTTTTAGATCTGGTACAGCAAGGCCACCTTCATCTGCCTTTTTCTGACTGAATTCTTTGAATGATTATGGGTTTCACTGAGGAGGTTCTATAGGATTCATATAATGAGAACAATGTCAACTATAAAAAAAAGGAGGACTTCACAGTCTATGGGGAGCCTCTCTTCCATTTGAATTCTACATTGCACATGCCCAGGACAACATCAAACATTTTTATTGTTGGTTTGTTCATTGGTTATAATCAATGCAACCGAGACAAATAGTTATTACACAGAACAGAAGATAAGGTCAAAAGAGAGCTACAAATTTCTGAGAAAAGGCTGAGGAAGAAAAAGGGAGATGATTTTCATTTGGGAGGAGAGGAAGATCAGGGAATGCTTCATGATTGAGGTGGAAAATAAGACCTTGAAAAAGGGAAGGAAGGAAAGGATTTTAACAGAAAGAAATGGAGGAGGAGGAGGGAACCCACTTCAAGCATGGAAGATGATTTGAGTAAAGGCAAGATAAGAGTATGATAGTGGAAGAAGCTTATGGAATTGGAGAAGTATTTGGGCATTTTTTTAAAATTTATAAAATGAATTAGTTAGATTAGATGGTTCTTATGGAATCTTTCAAATCTAAGTCTATGCTACTATGGAAAGAAAGGACGATGAAAAGCAGTTGAAGTTTGGTTTGAACATACTGAGTGAAGGAATATTGTGTGAGATAAGGTTAGAAAAACAGGCTGAGTAGAATTTGAGAGGACTTTGAATGTCTAGTTGAAGAGTTCGTTTTGTTGTTTTGTTTTTTTTTTGTAATAGTGATAGGGAGTTACTAGAAACTTTTGAATAGAGAAATATTACATGAGCAGTACATTGGGAAGATTATATGGATTATATAAATATGGATTTGAGCTGGATCTTACGTTCCAATCCTTGCTTAGTTGCTCACTTTGACACATCATTGACAAGTCACTAAAATGAGAAAACCAAACTAGATTGCTTACTTTTAGGCTGTAAATCTGATAATATTATGATATTGAATAATGCCTTCTTCCTTTGAACTACCAAATAATTTTGTGCCACCCCCAAATGTAGTTTCACATATTCTTTTTTACAAGAACTTTTTGTAGGTGAGCTCCCTAATGACTTCAGCCAAAGGTGAACTGGAGCCAGCTCAATCAGGACATGAAACGGGATTGTTAAATTTTCATTGTGAGCATTTATATGTCAGAAGTCAGAGTCCACAAATAAGGGTTTGATTTGCTGTTTTGTTGATTGTTTAGAATTAAGAAAGTTGTGGGGAAATAGTAATAATTCAGATGAAATTTTAACTTAATGGGCATATTTTCCCCCAGAGAGATGGCCAGCACATCACTGGCTCCAGGAATTCCCCCTCTTCAAGTCATCTTGTCATCTATACTAGAACCTCAGTCAAGATTCATTAAATGATTTGAAATAACAAATATGAAATCTGCTACCTGGATTATTCAATTTCCCCCAAAATACTCCCTTGCCAGAAACAATTAAGCAAAAATACTATATTCTCAAATAATTCAAATGACTTTGACTTACATTTTCTCCATTTTATAGTTACAGCTCAAGTCTGAACCTTGTCTAGAAAGGAATGCAAAAGTCCAACAACTTGATATAAAAGCCTAAAAATTTTCTACTTTTAAAAATGACTTAAAGCCCCTTGTCATATAAAGTATTAACAAAAAATCCCCTTTGCCTTTGTAGGAGTGGGGACACTGTCTTACAACTTCTGGCTGCTATTTAATAGTGAGGAAAGGAAAAAAAAAACTTTCCTTCATGTAGGCAAAGATATAAAACCATCAAAGAGCATCCATCACCACGAGCTGCTCAGACTGTTTATTGGAGAACACCAATGAAGATGTCACTGTTATGGGGTTTTAATTATTATTAAACAACTTCTGATGGAACAATTGATATCAAAAGTCAAAAGATCCTGAGTTTTATGTCTATAGAAAAATAGTTTGAGGATGAATAATTCCTGAATCCACAAAGTTTGTGACCAGTACCTTAATCTTCAGGAGATATCAGGAAAATGGGACCTAGCTTTTAATGCTCATCTAGATGAGGAAGCAAATAGAAGCAATGAGGGGATGTGGGGAAGACCAAAATATCTTCCTCTTAGATACCCATTCTATATTCTCCTTTTTTGCCACTCCCCGACCAAATGTTATATTTCCAGATGGTTTCAATTTGCATATCATATCAAAAGACTTTTTTTTTTGAAATGTATTTGGTAAAGCCAGAAGATTATCCAAGTGAGCTTTCTGTTGGATCCATGACTTTAAAACTTCCCCTGGGATATAGTTTGGTGGTATCATGGGTTAGTAAGAGAGCATAACTTTCCCCATTTCTCAAATATATAGGGAACTGAGCCAAATTTATAAAAATGCACATCATCCTCCAATTGAAAAATGGCCAAAGGATATGAAAAGACAATTTTTAGTAGAAGAAATCAAAGCTATCAAGTAAATATGGAAAAAAAAGTTTTCTAAATCTCTATTGATGAGAGAAATGCAAATTAAAACAAGTCAGGTATCACTGATACCTGACTTGTTTTAATTTGCATTTCTTTCATCAGTAGAGATGGCATGGAAGTGGAAAAATAGGGACACTGATGTATTACTGATGGAGTTGCACTGGTCTTGCTATTCTGAAGAACAATTTTGAACTATGACCAAAGGACTATAGAATTGTGTATCTTCTTTGATCTAGCAATACCTCCACTAGATTTGTATCTCAAAGAGATCAAGGAAAAAGGGGAAAAAACCTATGTATAAAAACATCGATAGCAGCTCTTTTTGTAATGGTAAGCAATTAGAAATTGAGGGATGCTATCAGTTGAGGATTATATTCCAAAGGGAAGACAAACTAGAGGAAGAGAAGCTAGGGAATAAAGTTTTCTTGTGTATAGTCACAGAAATAGTGAGTTAAGTACAAGATAAATAATTGACATGCCCTTTCTGAAAGTTATAGCAGTATTGATTTGATTACTGTGACAAAAGAAAGGAGGAAAAGGAGGAGGAGGCAGAAGGCCATGTGTATGTTAGCATGATAGACAGCATTGTGGTTGTCTATGATCTCCTTCAGACCTGAATTGTTTTTTCCCATTTCTTTGTCTCTCTAGCATTTAGCACAGGGCTTGGTACTTAGTAAGTACTTAATAAATGCTTGTTGACTGACTGGTTGACTGGGTGGGTGGGTGGGATGTGAAGCATGATCTAGTCTGGGACCTGCTGGATCAATCAAACCAGCTCAACTTAGCATGAATGAGTTATTTCCTCCAGAACCTGGGAAGATGATGGATAATGATGGTGAAGTTTCTGCAGATCCCATAGGGCGGGTGCTATTTCATTAGAGGCCCACCAGGAGAACTGAAGTCAGGGAGGCAGATGAGAAGACTGAGGTGGACAGCTGGATGGGATGTGTACACACAAAGTAAATGCAGGATAAGTTCGAGGAGGCATTTAGCAGCTGGAAGGATCAAGAAAGGACTTATGCAGGGGGCTATTTTCTTAGCTGAGCTTTGAAGGAAACTAGAGATCCTAAGAGCTGGAAGTGAGGAGGCAGTACATGCCAGGCATGGAAGCAGAGAGATGAGCTGTGGAATGTTAAGTATGAGGAACAGCAAGGAGGCACTTTTGATCATAGTGTGCACAAAGAGGGGTAAGTATAATAAGACCAGGAAAGGCAGAGGAAACTTGAAGAGTTTATTTTTGGTTCTAGAACCAATAGGGAGCCACTGGAGTTCAATAAATATAGGGATGATAGGGTCAGGCCTGTGCTTTAGGAATATCACTCTGGCAGCTGTGTGAGGGAGGAATTAGAAAAGAGAGAGACTTGAGGCAGAAAGAGACTTATTAGTAGCCAATTGCAGTAGTGTAGATGGGAAGTAATAAGGGCTTCACTTAGGGTTGTGAAGAGAAAGTCTAAGGATGCAAGAAATACTATGGAGGCAGAATTGACAAGACTTGTCAATTGAACCACTGTGGTATCTTTGCTAAGAAAACCCCAAATGGGGTCCTGAAGAATTGGAAACCAATGAAATGACTGAGCAACAACAAAGTGTGTATATATGTGTGTGTGTGTGTGTGTGTGTGTGTCTGTGATATATAGCACATGTATTTTATGTAATATTATAGACCTAATATGTTATGTCTAGATTATACCTATATGTCTATGTGATTATACCAATTCTATGTCTAATATATAATATATATATATATATATATATATATATATATATATATATATAAAAAATGTTTGTAAAGTGAAGGAATGAATACTACGACCTCAAAGCTCAGCTTTGCTGTTTTATATTGCACAGATAGCATCTCAAATAAGTTTTGATTCAGTAGCAATATTTTGTAATACTCAAATAAACTGGGAAAAATTGGAATGATAGATAAGGTAAACTCTACCAAATTATGAAAGAAGCAAAATTAGCCTTCATTATTCTTCTGACATGGCAGAGGAAACTTTCATGGAGGACTTAGGATGTGAAAATTTCCAGGATTTGTACTGGGAGAAGGCAGTTGGGAGTGAGGTGTGGGGAAGAGGGAGGTATAGGTGCAGAGCTCAGCTTAGGCAAAAACACAGAGGCATAAATGAGAAGGGACAGTAAGGAATTTTAGAAGAATAGGGAGGAGCCTGACCCAACTGGAAGTATGGCCATTGATTGTGATGTCTTGTGCAGATACTCCTGGGGACTTTGGAATGTTAATGTGCAAAAATCCATCTTTGGGAGAAGGGTTGACTCTGACAAATCAGTTTTACATGCCTGGTTTTTACTGTAGGAACATTCTTATTACTTTTGGCAGGACAATTGTTTTTCTAATGAGTGTAAGGATAACTTAGCTTATCGACCAAAAAGGTTACTAATGGGTACCTAACTGATTTTTCCTTCTGAATGTCTTTGAATATGCACCATATAAATAGCATACAGTCTCATAAACCCAAGTAATTTTTAAAATGGAGAGAATAGATCTAATCATTTTAAAAACATTTGATTTCATTTTATTTTTAGCTCCAAATTCCCCCTTCCCCAGCCCTGCTCCATCACCATTGAGAAAATAACAGAGACAAGACCTATCATAAATGTTTTGTTAAACAAAATAAATTCCTCACTAGTCATGTTAGAGAAGGAAGGAAGGAAAGAAGGAAGGAAGGAAAGAGGAAGGAAGGAAAGAGGAAGAGAGGGAAGGAGGGAGGGAAGGAGGGAGGAAAGGAGAGAGGGTGAAGAAAGGAAGGAAAGGAGGAAGGATGGGAGGGAGGGAGGGAGAGAAGAAAGAAGGAAAAAAGGAAAGAATATAAAATATGCTTCAGTTTGTAGTCTCAAATAGCTCTCTGTTTGGAGATGAATAACATGTTCAACATGAGTCCTTTGGATTTGTGGTTGATTGTTTTGCTGATTCCTAAGTTTTTCAAAGTTATTAATATTTTTATAATATTGTTGTTATAGGATAAATTGTTCTCTTCTTTCAGTTTATTTTACTAGGCAGCATTTCTAACTACTAGTATTTTCATATTTTTCAAATAGAGAGTATTTATCCCAAAAGCTTTGGTCTTTGGGTTTATTGAACACGAGATTGTTAAGGTTAATGCCTAGGTTGTCCTGATAACCTATCCTGTGCCACTGATCCCCTGCTCT
>JAJPUD010020391.1:0-15230 GCA_023553655.1 Myrmecobius fasciatus | reverse complement strand
AAAAAAAAAAAAAAAAAAAAAAAAACCCAAATAGGGAAAAAAAAAAAAAAAAGAAAACTTTCTTGAGGAAAGCAGATAAATATCATGTTGCCTGCGCTATTTACTACTCCTGTGACTTCAATTTTCTCATAGGCAATATGTGGAGGTTAAATTAGATTATCTCTGACCCAGAGATATCAAAGAGATCTATCCGTGGTCACACAGCTAATACGAAACCAAAGCAGCATTCAAACACAGGTTTGATTCTAAATCCAGCATTCTCTGCTGCATCACAGCAATTATGTAGTTCAGTGAATAGAACACTAGACTTGGAGTCAGAAAGACTGATTCAAATTCAGCTTTGGATATTTCCTAGCTGTGTGATGCTGGGCAAGTCACTTAAATTCTATTTGCCTCAGTTTTCTCAACTAAAAAATGGGGATAATTGGGGCAGAGAGGTGGTGAAGTAGATAGAGCACCAGTCCTGAAGTCAGAAGAACCTGAGTTCACCAGCCTCGGACACTTAACACTTCCTAGCTGTGTGACCCTGGGCAAGACACTTAACCCCAACTGCCTTGCCAAAAAAGAAAGAAATGCCTTAGAGAAAAACAATTACATTGAAGCATTGATGAAAAATGGGGATAATAATTGTGCTTACTTCACAAGTAATGTGAGGAATAAATATAATTAATAATAATAAATTAAATTATGCCTGAATCCATTAGAGAAGGAAATAGCAAACCACTTCAGTATCTTTGCCAAGAAAAGACCATTCATAAAGACTAAACAACAATCACTCTTAACAATGGAACAAAGTTAATCTATGATTATATTTGATTTCAGAAGATGAAATAATCTTCTGAAAATTCTAAAGCCAATATCCAACTGCTGAAGTACCCAGTTGAGGAGACAGGAGTAGAAAGACTCAGAATAAAGTCATCTCAGCTAGAAGCTTAGAGACCAAAGGTACTTAAGTAAAAGGATGGGAAGGGAATCATATTTCTGTCTGTCCAGCAGAAGCCATCTACTTTGGGGACAAGAGCTCTTTTAGAAGCTCTTTTAAGACAGTGGATAGAGCATAGCTCCTGGAGTCAGAAAGACCGTTGACCTCAGACACTTTCTAGCTATGTGACCCTGAACAAGTTATTTAAACTCTGGTTGCCTAGTTTCCTCAAATAAAAATTGGGGATAATATTGTATCCACTTCACAGGATTGCTATGAAAAATAAATGAGACAATATTTGAAAAGTATTTACTTACCACAGTGTCTGGCACATAATAAGTACTATGTAAATATCAGTAGTGATAATAACAATAGTCATTATTATTAGACTACGTATGCGCTACCTCTATCTAGCAAAGTATTAACTAATGGGGAAGAAGATGGTTAGCCAATCTAAACTCTTCAAATGCCAGAAACAGACTCAAAACAGCCTCAGCCTCCTTGAGACAGACTCACACCAGAGGCCAGTCCAATTCTCTACCTCTAACTTACCATCCTGGGCAGACTCATCCTATTACTCACATCTATTATATACTTCTACAATGGACATAACTATACACTAGGCCAAGTCCTTTAGATGATCTAGGATCTGATATTTTACAATCCTCCTCATCAATCAATAATATCAACAATCAATAAATATTTAATAAGTACCTAATATGTACCAGATACTTTGCTAAGTACTAGGGATACCGAGAGGCAAAAGACAGACCCTGTCCTCAAGGAGCTGACAATGGAATGGTGGGCACAACACAGATACAAATATAGGGAAAGAAAGATATATATGGGATAAACAGGAAATAACCAAAAAAGGGAAAGAACTGGAGTCGAAAGGTTTCTTTCTATAGAAGGTAGATTTTAATTGAGTCTTAAAGGAAGAAAGGAAGGTCATAGACAAAATGAAGAGAGAGCATTCCAAGGCATGAGGGATGGCCAGAGAAAATGCCTGGAATCAAGAGACGGAATGTCTCTTTTGTGGAACAGCCAGGAACTCCTCTGGATCAAAGAGAACTTCTTGGGGAGTAAAGCGTAAGATAGAGTCTCTGCCCTCAAGAACTTACTATATAGTTAGAGAAATAAAACAAATTAAGGGCATGTAAAAGAATAACACTGAGGGAGTACATAGTATTTTCACAGTAAGTACTCCAAGAACTCGGGGAAGAGTTCACTGGGAGCCATTCTGTCCAGGGAAAGCCTCACAAGGGAGGTGTAACATGAGCTTTGCTTTGAAGGATAGATAAGTTTCATCGGGGTTCAGAGAAAGGTGGATGAGCAAAGGCATGTTCTTTTGGCCAAGAAGGCCGTCTGGCCTTCTTTCCTCATCTGTAAAAGGAGAGGCCAGGACCAAATGGCCTTTGAGGTCCTTTCTAATGCTGTTCCTATAAGCTTAAATTTTACTGGCTCTGAGACGACTCTGTGAGGGACTAGTGGCCAAGGTTGAGGAAAAACTCAAGAAGATTCAGGTTTGAAGGCCATGATTGAATGGTGAAATATTGATCAGGGGAACTCCCAAACTATTATTTATACACTCAGAGTCTTCTGAATAATTACAGTCTACTCTGAAGATTTCCTTAATGTGAAGGAGAATTCTTCCTTAAAATTTCCTATTGGTTTTTAGAAGAGAGAATAATTAGACTAGCCTAATATAGTTTAGTTTGAACAATTCAAAATCTATCTTCTCATCTTTAAAACAGAGATAGCACCTGTGCCCTGCCTACTTCATTCCACACAATTACTGTTAAGAACAAAGTTTTCCACAGCATCTGGCTAGCTCTTTGAACACATTATATCCTACCTTTTATCAAGCTCATTTGTATATTTGTAATGTTTCTCATCTAGTAGCCCTTAAATTCCTTGAAGATGGGAAATGTGCCTTTTTTTTTTGTCTTTGTGTAAGGAGCACAAAAATTTTAATCACTAGTACAAAATCAGACAAAGGTTACCAGCATCACCAATTTCGTCTGGACTGCTTTAGTTTTGCTCCTGACACGATTTGTACAGTAAGAAAATCTGCCTGCTCCTCCCACTTCAGACACACCCATGGGGAGAGGCTGAATCGAAGATGTATTCCAGCAAATGTCTACGGAATGGAGGGGAGGAGATGAGGAGGGAAAGGGTGGAACCAAAAAAGTTGCACAGAAGCCAAAGCTCAGAAGGTGAGAGCAGCTCAACAGAGACATTCAGCAGAGCCTCATGACAGAAAGGATGGAACCACAGAGGATGTTCCCATCCCACAGCAAGCATTGGTACCCCATGAATACGGTGGCCCTGTAGTGTCAGAGTATGAATTCCCCAGGCTATGCATATCTTCTGGCTACAAGGATAATTTATCCATGTGCATTCTACCAACCAATAAACACATGTGTTCTAAGAGCCTGCTATGTGTCAGATGCAGTGCTCCATGTGTCTGGTCATATTTATTCCCATACTAGCATTGAAACTTTGGGAGAGTTCCTCCTTGTGCACAGGGACATTTCTCATTACTTGATTTATTTGATTTAATTGTTACTGACTGGGAATTGTCCCTGAAGGAATCAGGAAAGACTCTGTTTTGGTGAAAAGATATGGAAACATGGGAGTGCAGAACATGTTTGGGAGACTGCATAGTACAATTTGGCTGGAGTGTAAATTACACAAAAGCATTTAGTTATTTTTTCCACATCTTGACTTTCCCATCAAGGTTTCCATATTGACATAAGAAGGGGTTGTTTGAAGTGTTTTGTGGAAACTGCAGATGACGCACAAAGGTTAGCAGAAGACAGAAAAAGTTTACAAACTCAGAAATGAATAAATATAAATGTTACTGCATAATATCAACATATTTTATCTTTTTATTTTATCACATTTTTATATTATCATCATTTTATCATATTTTTTAAAATCTTATCATATTTTATCTTTTAATACTATGTTAATCCAGACTTCTTCTTTGGTATGAAGGAAGGGCCAAAAACTTTTACATGAATTCTCTAGATTTCCATGAGTGAGAGGGAGTGGAGGGGATATCAGACCCCTAACCTCCATGATGTGGAAGGAGTAACTGTCATATATGATAATGCTGGAAAGGAAGGCTAGTGCCAAAGTGGAGGACCTTAAATATCACTTGGAGGAGTTTGAGCTTTATTCGGTTGTCACCTAGAAACCAGTGAAGATTTCTGGGCAGAAGAATGACATAAAAATAATAATAGCATTTATATAGTGCCAGGTACTATGCTAAGCACTTTACAAATATTTCCTCATTGATTCTCATAACAATCTTGGGAGCTATTATTATCCTCCTTTAGTAGCTACTACTATCTCCTGAGGATAATAGAGATTATGTGCCTTGCCCAAGGTCACAAAACTAAAGCATATCTGAAGCTAAATTTGAACTCAGGTTTTCTTGACTCTAAACCCTGTGCTCTAACCACCGAACTATCCATCTACTTTCAACTAGATGACCAGATCTACACATGAGGAAGATTATTCTGATCATTGTGTGAAGGGCAGACTGGAGAGGGAAGAGAGGAAACAGGCAGAATTATTAAATTATTAAATCAGATTATTAAATTATTTCAGGTGTCTGATATTCAATTAACAAACATTTAGCAAGGACTTATATGTATCTATGATGAGGGTCTGCTGTAAGAAATTGGTAGTAATTGGAGTTGAGAGGAGGGATTATGGCTATGAGAGCTATTGGTGAAGTGCTTGGTTATGAAAGGTGAGAGAGAAGGAAGAATATATTTGTACTTTATCTCTTCAAGGAAATTCTAAATTCCTCCAGAGCAGAAATTAACAATTCCAAGTACCTCACGGTGCACAGTGGCAATGATTAGATAGTAGGTGTTCAAAAACTTTTACTAACACCCACAAGCAATCCATAAGTATTAATAGGCTACTCATCTCCTATACAACACTGACATTCATTGATACCCTAAGGACCCTTAAAACCTAGGGTGGCTGCCAGAAAAAGGAGGGACAGAAGATCAATTTATGCTAAGTGAGAAGAAACAAATGCTAATGAATTCATTTTTACTACCTGAGCCATCTCTCATACAGAAGGCCAAACTCATAAAAAAAAAAAATTGCCGTTTTATGTATTCTATTCTTGGTTGTTGGATAGCTTCTACCCGGAAAGGTTGTTGTGAGGATTAAAAGGGATATTTCCAAAGTGTTTGACTCTCTGTGATCCCATTTGGGGTTTTCTTGGCAAAAACACTGAAATGGTTTGCCATTTCCTTTTCCAGATGAGGAAACTGAGGCAAACAGGGTTAAGTGACTTGCCCAGGGTCACACAACTAGTAAATCTCTGAGAGCAGATTTGAATTTAGGAAGATGAGTTTTCTTGGCTCTAGGGCCAGCACTCCATTCTCCTTGCTTGGGCTGCCTGGTCCGGGCACACAGTAGATGCTTAATAGATGTTTGCTTCAAATTCCTCCCATCTTCCCTTCCATAGTTGTTAGCTCAACTCCCTGCTTCCTCTGCTTTCTGTGAGTCACAACTTCCTTTAACCTTCCCCAAAACTTAGTTTATAATAAAGAAGGGAAGAATTTTCTCTATGTATAGATTGGATAATTTCTTCAGGACAGGCTAAGCAAATTCCCATCATGCCAGGGTACTACTAGTCAGAATTTCCAAGACTTCAGATGCTCTCAAATTTGAACTAACCTCCATTCTGGAGAGAAAGAGACAAAGAAACAGAGCTACAAAGGGAGGTGAGTTCTAGAGATCATAAGAAAACATAATAGAAACTGCAATCTGGAAAGGATCTCCATCCAAGGTTCAACTCATACCTGAAACAATCATAAATCCCATCTATATAAATGATCATCTTGACTCTACCTGAAAGTATCTGGTGATAGTGGGAAACTCACAACTTCTCAAGGTAGCCCAGTCCAATTTTGTTGTTTGTTTTCTTTTACTACAGTGGGAACCTATCCACATATGCCAGTGACCTCACCTTTCAGTCTTTCCTTGTCTAAATACACTTGTTTTCTTTCTTTTTTAAAATAGTATTTTATTTTTCCAAATATATGAAAAGATAGTTTTCAGCATTCACTTCTGTAAAACCTTGTGTTCCAAATATTTTCCTCTCTTTTACCTCCCTCCCCCAAAGACAGCAACCAATCTGATATAGGTTAAACTTTTGCAATTCTTCTAAACATATTTCCATTTTAGTCATGCTGGGCAAGAAAAATCAGATCAAAAAAAAAAAAAAAACCGAGGAGAAAGGAAAAAAAAACCAACAAAAAAACAAGCAAACAACAACAATGACAAAAAGGTGAAAATACTATCCTCTCTTCCACATTCAGTCTCCATAGTTCAGTCTCTGGATACCAATGATACCTTTCATCCCAAGCCTCTTGGGAATTGCCTTGAATCACCTCATTGTTGAATAAAACCAAGTCCATCATAGTTGATCACCACAAAATGTTGTTGTTACTGGTACACCAGTTTCCTTGATGGGATGTCTTAGTGCGGTGTACAAGAGAAAAGGCGCATTGGAGGATCCACCTCTGACACTTTCTACTTGTGTGACCTTAACCTCCCTGGGCCTGTTTTCTCTTCTGTGAAATGAGAGGGTCAGACTAATTGACCTCTGAGGTTCCTGAACCATTCTGCAGATTTTTCTTTCTGAGCTAGGGAATTGTTTGTTTAGCTTTATTCAGTTCCTATTCTATTATACTTGTATTTGACCTAAGGAACATAACTCATTTTTCTATCACAAAACAGCTTATTATTTGCTGGAAAATGCAAGCTTCCAGGGATTTCCCTAAGAAGGAGACTAATTCATTTCATTTTACAAGCATCTATTCGAGTTCTACTGTGAGCAAAGTGCTGGGTAGGCCTAAAAGAACTTACAGAAGATACATATACACAAAAAAGTAGCCTGTGCTCCATTTCAGTGGGTATGTACTGATTTGGGGTTATTTTTATGCAGTTATCTTTGTCTTGACCCCAGTTAAACCCCCCCCAGCTCTTTGCCCGAGGGTAATTGATTCACAACTCACGAGTCCCTGGTTTCTGTACTGAAATGAAACAAATTCTTAGCTGTCTCTCCAAAGACCCTCGACTTGATCTATTCCGTGTTTGAGGCTATCCCGGAGTGGAGCACAGCGGGAACCTTGGGTAATAAGAATAATGTAGTCCCTTGATAAACTCTACCCTTTTTACAGGGTGGAGCTGGAAAACGAGCCCGGAGGACCGGAATCCCAGCTGCCTGCAGCTCTCCCCATTTTTTTGGAGGGGCAAGGGGGCATTCACTGTTCTTCCTAGCCACCTGTTACCTGCTGCCAGTCCCTATCCCCAGGGTCCCCTGCTCCCTTGCCTTCGCCGATGCGGGGGACAGCTTCTTACCCACTCAGCGCCCTGGACGGCGAGCCCGGCCCGGGGCACCTGAGCAGAGGCTAGCACGCCCCAGCCGCGAACCAGTGGGCGGGCAGGGCGCGCTCTCGAGTTACCCCACCTGGCCCCCGCCCCCGGAGGGGTGGCCGAGGCCACGCCGCTCTCTCACCTCCTCTGGCTTGGAGTGGCTGCCGCCCCGGGGCCCCGGGGGGCCGGAGTCGGGGCCTCGGAGCTTGCCCAGGGGTAGCCCCCTCCCGGCAGGGAGCAGCTGCGCGAGCAGGACAAAGCCGAGGAGGAGTCCAATTTTCCCGAGGAGCCGAGGCATCGTATCCTCCACTCTCCCCGGCGCCGCGCTGCCTCTCGCTCAGTTCACTCGAGTCTGCCCCCCTTCCTCCTCCACCGCTTTCCACTCCCCTCCCTCATTGCTGGGGGAGGAGGTGGAAAAGATTGGACCAGTGCTGGTGAAGGAGGGCGGGCGGAGAGAATCCCTCTTCCTTCTGCCTTCTCTGGGGGGCGCGGGAGGGCGGTGCGGGAAGGGAGGAGACAGAGGGAGTAGGGGAGGAAGAAGGGTGTGTGCGTGTTACTCGCTTCTGCACACACCCATGCATACCCAGACACGAGCGTACCCACTCCTGCACACTCACACGGAATAATCAGGGCTCTACCGAGTTCTGCCCAGTGGCACGGGAGCCTGCCCGTGCGAGCGTGACCATCTAGATTCGTGCACGTGTGTGCAATGGTGCCTTTTCTGGATTCGAGCTGGCTAAGCTGCTGGACCTCCATCTCTCTTCTTTGACCTCTGTAGCCCTCCGCAAATAGCCTTCGGGTTTCTCAGGTACCTGGGTTCCTCTAGTCAGCGCTATCCCTTGCAAATGAAGGAAAGAGCAGCCCCAGTCAGCGGACTTCAACTCCGGCTGGTAGCTCGATCCTCTCCAATAATCATCCTGCCCCTAGGAGTGGTTGGAGCATAGGCTGTTTTGTCCACTACCAAAGCAGACTCTTAGCTCAGTCGTCTCCTAGGGTGGGAGACAAGTTCTGTGAGATGAAGGCAAAACCCTACAAGAGGTCAAAGGGGCCCTGGCGGCTCCCAGGGATTTCAGTAGGATTCGGATCTTAGTGATTCAAAGCTTGTTGGACTATTGAAACGAAGACGGGTAGTTTTGCGTAGAGAAGCTTAAGGGAGTGGGGGATTTGCTTTCTTGAATCACTGAAATAATTTGTACATTTGGTGCTTCTCCTAAGTTTCGCATCATCACTGCCCCACGTGGACTTGGCAGGAAGATAGTCAAACTCCCCAAGAACTGAATAAAAATCACGTTACTTCGTTTACTAGACAAGAGTAACCCCTTCCCTTTTCCTTTAAAGTTTTTGGACTTTTATAGTGGAAGAAAGCGATGTTCGAAAAGGCGGGGAACGAGGAATAGCCAAACACCTAATCAAACATGAAGAAGGGAAGAGTCAAATCCTTTCCTAAGAGGACCCTTCGTTTTAGGGCGTGTTGTCTATCCAAAAAAAAAAAAAAAAGGAATACGATGAGGGCAAACGGGGCTTGCATCCCACAATAGAACTTATAGAAATCAAAATTCATTGAGATGCTTAAGAATCAGTCAGAAGGTTGCCAGAAAGATGCCCACCCAGGATTTGCTTTCCTGACTCAAAAATTGCAAAAGTTTAAGTAGAATTCAATAGTTTAAGGGGGATAGGGGTGAGGGAGAGGAGAAAGGGAGGAGAAAGGAAAGGAGAGATTCTAAACACAAAAGGCTTCACACATTATACATTTCAGTTCAACTGAACCTACAGAGGTCCCCAACACCCTCTCTGAAAATTCAGCTTATCTTTAACCAGCTACTGCTTTGTTCATTACTTTACTTGATGCAATTGAACTTGTATTTTTAAAGTCTTTTACTTAAAAAAAATGTTTTCACAAATTATCTCATCAAACCTTTGTTCTTTCCACTAGAAAGCCTCTTTCTTTAACAAACTTAAAGGATTTTAAAGAATGGAGCCAAAACCCATTTTTCTGAATATTTTATTGGGCAAAACACAAATAGATTTGCACGGATTGTTCTTATTTATCCCAGGCAGTTTCCCTTCAGGGTTTAACATGCACTTTTGAAGCTGAATGAACAGTTCCCTCCCACTGCACCCAGTTTCACAATCATCCAACAATTAAAAAAAAAATTAGATCATCTGGCATAAAATACTTTATTTTTTTGTGGTAGAGGGGAAATCAGTTACAAAATTTTATTTAAAATGTTTCATATTTACAATCTATTCCCCTCCTCCCTCCAAGGGTATATATTTATGTACATTATAGGATTTAGAGAGGGACAATTCCATCCTACTCCCTGCAATTCCATTTTGTCCTCTCCTCTATGGCAATGGAAAAATCTGGGCCACTAGCCACCTTAGGTTCCAAAAAAGGTTGTTTCCCTAATTCATAACCCATACCTTTTATCCCTGTCTTCCTTATGTTAGCTGCCTTCACACAGAGAGAGATCATCAAGATTGTATGGGAGTTTTGGTTGAAAGAGGTTGGGGTGATGTAACGTATCCTGTGCTTCTCCTATCATTCCAACCACTGGCCCATTTCCAGGTACTAGAACAAGACCCCTGTTCGAGGAAGGAAAATATCAGTCATTATCCTATACTAGGCAGTGAGAAGCCCTAATTTTCTTCCTACTATTTTTTCTTTTTTCTTCTCCAGGGATTCCTGGCCAAGTTATCAAGCTTAGCATGAAGGACTTGGATATAGAACTGAAAAAGTTTTGAACTGAATCATGTCTCCAAATGCACAGGAATATTCCCTGATCATCCAAGGAGATCATATTAAGGGAACACATGCAAGAAAGCAAAAGAAGTAGTTTCCTCCATCCTTCTACAGCTCCCTTTCCCTCCACTTGCTTAGCAAGAACAAAGCTGCAGGTATTGCTTCTTTAAAAATTCATTACCTACAGTTTGAGTCACTGCATTCTTTTGGGTCAGTTAATGAAAACACATCATACCACAAAGAATAACAGTTTAAGGCCATTTATGAAGTGCATTGTACAATAACTAAAGTCTTTCTTGCCTGCACCCTTCCCTATTTTCTTCTATAGTTTGGGATGAGATGAGAACAAGGTAACTCACTAGTTAAAAGGTACAAATAGCATTCTTACTGGAGGAAAGGGAGACAATCCCTTTAGTTCCCTCCCCAAATCAGGCATTTCAACCTATAGCAGGACATGCTCAGGAAATCTAAGTGGCTAAAAATGACAGAAGAGGACACAACATCTTTTCCCAAATTAAATCCATCAAAAAAATCCCTTCTTGCTCTAGGTATTTGTTTTGCATGAAAAGGGAGAGAGACAATTGCCAAATTCTGCCTGGGTCAGACACAAGGCCCTAGGATTGGGAATCTGAGAACTACACTGCATTTTAGCAAAGCAGACATGCTTCTGTCTTTCAGGTGAACATGGTTCAGTTTCCTAGTTTGTTTGATTGAATTGCATGCTGACTGCTGTACCATTTGTAAATCAGGTAGCAGTGACACTTGAATACTCTTTGAGCAGTACTCAGTCTTCTAGTCTTGATTTGATATTTTTCTTCTATATATTGATGCCTTGTCCTATTTTAATAGCATAGAATATTCAACACTAATCCATGAATCACATTGTGAATGAGACCACACAAGGAAAAGTTTTCTAGTTCTATTCATTTTACATCACATGGGGGTCAGGTTATACAAACAAAAATTTCAAAAAAATCACTTTATATATGGAGCACCAGAAGGGATAGGTAGCATCTTAGCAAAACTGTGTAAGGAACAATAGCCCACCCAAGTACTCTCTATAATCAATGGAACCTGGAGCCTTTCAATAGATACCAAGGTTTTTTGTTTTTTGATATTTTATACTATGCCTCCATGCTATCCTAACCAGGATAAACTATTTCTTTCCTATCTATGGCTTGAATAATACGGTAGCATAGCTACCATATCTAATTTTATTGAGGGAGACAGCCACCTTACCAACTAGAAGAGAAAGAAAGTTAATTAAATCATACTTCAGGATTTTTGCATCATACTCTCTCCATGTAATCATGAACAGGCAGAAGAGACATATGTATATTCTGGTAAATTCAGCTAGAGATATATTTGTCAAAAAATATGGAGGCTGATTCCACATTAAGGTTCAGAGGAGATAAAAAGAATGCCAGTCCCTTAGAAAACCCAAAGAAGTTAGGTCAAATGTATTTGGAGAGACTCATATATCTGCATCCAATTTGAAATAATAATAATAAATTTATGACGTACCATCCTAAAATACCATAAACAACATATCATACCAATTTCCTCTGGAGGAAAGAAATTTAAAGGGGAGAAAATGGAAATAAAAAGGACTTGAGAAAGAAAATAAAGTAAATTAAGGAAAAAGAATTCAGAAGAGCAAGATGGGAGGGAAATTTCAAAAAGTAATGCCCCTTTTTTTAAACTCCAAAATGATGTTGAGAAATGAAGTCTCAATAAAATGATCAAAATATTGTTGAAGTCTTGGACTGCATGTTCAAAGATAACCAGTTCCTTAAAGGTCTAGAGATAAACGTATTTTTACTGAAAAGATGATTCCATCCAAAATTAAACAGAAGACTCTCCAAGATCCTATTCCTAAAGGGAATCTCTCCAGGAATGTTTTATGATAATTTTATTTATTTGTATTGAAACAAGCACTTTGTGAAGTGTTTGGTGAAAGCATAAATGAATTTAGAAGAGTTTACTGCCTCAATCCTTCCTATTTGTTACACCTGATTTCACATGACTGGATGTGTAGGGAAAAATAGCTTCTGGGTTTGAATTCAACAACTTTATTTCTCAGATGGGAGGATTGATTTGATGTGTTCTCTGAAGAACATGAACTTCAAAACAGCTTAAGTCATTCACTAAAGAGATAGAGGGATGATAAGGGGAGAGCTAAAAATGAGGAAAGAAGAAACAGCATATTCTGCAGTGTTTAATATAGTACTTTGGATCCCAGCTTTTGTTGATAAATGATTAATAGATCAATCTTAGAGTCCCATCAGATTCCCACAACGTAGTTTATCAGGGTGTCTTGTCAAGCCTAGTGTACCAGATTCCACATCATTAACCAACAGGTAGACTTAATGATTTCAAAACAGTTAGTTAAATAAAGATACTACAAGTGTGGACTATACCACAGGTGTCACAGTATCAAAAAGGAGACAACAAATCATTTTGTGTAATTCATTCTTTCATAGGTTAGATAAAATAGCAATTCATCTCTTAGAAAGCATGGAATTCTGGATAACACAGGGTTTTATCCCTTATAAATAAAACCATAGTTTAAATTTAAACTTGTTCAAGTTTATTCTATACTGTCATAATATGATAATATCAATTAAAAAACTGGCCATAAAATGTTGCACATTTTCATTTGCTACCACCTCTTTTATCCCACGCTAAATGGCAGGGGAGAAAAATGTACTGATTTGAAAGTCTAAAAATGAGATTTTGGAGATTCTCTTCAACTGAAGGGCAGAAGTTGCTGCTTGGCATATTGGTGCTATGATGGAGAAGCACTCATTTAGGTAAAGCTAACTATTTGCTTGGTCTGTGCCAAAGGACTATTTCCCTTCCTGTTACTCATTTTTTTTTTAACTTGTGTAGATTACCCATAGTTTTCTCCACTTCTATTCAACTTTCTCCAAACTTAAAAAAAAACAAAAAAACAAAAACAAAAAAAAACACAGAAAACTGTAGACTTGACCCAAAGGCTTTAAGTTTGGGTATAAGGGAAATCAACATATTTAATACACTAAAAGCAAATAACAAATCCACCCTTTCAATAGTATTTTTTCTGCCTTCTATTTAACAATTTAGTTTTTCTTTACAAACATACTATAGCTTATAACAAACTGCCTGGATAGAATTTGAGATGAGAAACTTTGCCAGTAAAACAAATGGTTTGAAAACATACACATATGCAAAAATCCATACACAAAAATACTTTGTTTCATTCCTTTCCCAACCTTCCCCTGAGAAGCTTGATGGTCCCTTATCTTTTGGAAAGACAGGATAACTTTGGATATAATAAAGCCAAGAACATTTCTCCCTTAAGTTTTGATTAAAAGAAGAGCAATAACTTTGGAATGGTGGTATCCAGATTTTCTTTCTGGCCGAATGATATGCATGGATTATATAAGTAGTGCTCCTTGGCAGGGTCCAAGGAGCCCAATTCAGAAGAAGGATGCAATCTGAACTGCTCAGAAAAAAAGTATAAAGTCTAGCTAACAAGGAAACAGGAAAGCTTCTCACTGTCAGAAGCAAGTTAAAATAATCAATGTAACCATGTATCTCTTTCATGTAATAGGTGTTTTGATGGAAAACAAAGGAAAATAGTGATCAGGATATAACAAGAAGAAGGAAGTGAGCTTTTAAAAAAAGCTAGTGTAGCACTGTTAATCCTTTCATAGAAATATACTGAGTGGTTTCCAGGCAGAGAACTTATCCCTCTTTTACTCAAGCATTCTAAGTCTTGACTGGAAACAACTTTTCCCATGGACAGCCACAATTCTGAGATAGAAGCAGCAATAAGAAAGAGATTTATGAACCATGGTCAATTACATCAATACTTTTCTCTAAGATTCTATCAGCATTCCTCCTTGTACAAAATCTTGTCTCACAGCCACAGTGGCTTTGTACATGAAATACCAAAACAGGAAATTTGCCTTCACTAATAAGGGTCTCACTGGTAAAAGGAGATTAAATAGGAATGGGATATGGCTATCTCATAAATATTAAACATGCTTAATTCTGTCCTGTTTGGACATACTCTAGGTTTGTGAATATCATGAGGAAACACTTGATGGCAAAGTATGAAACATCTGGTGGCCAGAATGAAAATGGATACTGGACAAAGTCTTGGAGGGCCATGGCCAGGGGGAGTTACATAATGATCCTGTCGGCAACATCTGTTACCTTAAAAACAAAAATTTAAAGCTAAGTTTCAAGTGTTTAAACTTAAGACAAAACTTAAAAAAAAAAAAGAGAGAGAGAGCTTTGGTTGATTATCTGTCTAGTTAAGTTAGGGTTTAAAATTAATTAGTTTCAAGGACTGGATGGGAGATAAGTGGAAGGCACTTGCTTCCTAAGGAGGAGAAATGCGGTAAATTCTCTTTGCAGGTACCACTCTATACCCAACATCTGTGCAAAGAATGGTTACCCAGGATAAGAGTGATGGGGAAAGATGTGAGGGGAGGGACTGGTTTACAGGATTAGCCAAAAGCAGGCTAGGATATCGTGATTTCACCAGGACAAGAACTATAAAACAACCCCCCCCCCTTCCAGAACTGTATGTTTATGTGAAGGTTGGGAAGGCAAAGAATAAGACACCTTTCTTTGAAGGAGAGATGCAGCAGAGAAAGAATGTGAAACAACTTTCACTATTTACAAAATGCCATTTGGATTGGATGTGGTCACCTTCAGTATTGTGAGAAAATGTCTTTTACATGAAGCAGCCACAGAAGTGTGGTTCCTAGACTGGGCTCAGAAAGGCCACATATGTCCTGGGTAAGGGAGGGTGTCCTTTACAGGCCACCAAAAGGGCTCAATCTTCTGTCTCTTCATATGTAGTCTCATCAAAGGGCCGATCCAACAGAGGTACCAACCGGTGACGGGAATACTTCAGCTGCAACAGGTCCCCAACTTCATTTATTTCCTTTAATGCCTGATGAAAAAGACAAAAAATGATCAGTCTAGTTAGGAGGACACCTGCACGTCTCCTTCATCACAGTTATTTATAGAGCATTCACTTTACTGAGCATGGCTGATACTTATTTTTTTGGCTCAATCATAGAGTATAGCATACTACTAGTGTTCAGGAATACAATACGGACATACAGCTAAAAAAAAAAATGCCCCCCCCCC
>JAJPUD010020390.1:0-24797 GCA_023553655.1 Myrmecobius fasciatus | reverse complement strand
CTCTCTCTCTCTCTCTCTCTCTCTCTCTCTCTCTCTCTCTCTCTCTCCCCCTCTCTCTCTCTCTTTTCAGTTTAATGGAACAAACCTTTATTAAATGCTTACTGTGTATAAGCCCATGGACTTGGCTCTCAGAATGCAAAAGACAAAATGGAGTAGTTCTTGCCTCTAGAGTTTTATAATTTACTATATATAAAGCATGGTCAATAATAACAATTCCTGTATTTGGAGACAGAGGACATCAATTACAATTCTGACTCTGTCACTTTCTATCTATGTGACTATGGGCAAGTGACTTAATCCAGAGCTATTCTGGTAAATTGTCCAACAATGAATTCTCCGGGGGGGGGGGGGAGGAGGGATGAGCATATAGTTCTTGACTTCTTTGCTCTTTGATCTCCATCTTCACAATGCAAGGATTGGACCCAGTGACTCTATCTGTCTAGTTCTGCATTTTGTGACATAAGAGAAACATTATTTACACTGAATAGAGAAGACTAGGTCATGGTTTCCCATTCTTTCTCACAGAAGGTGCAGGCTCTAATTTTAATTTCTAAAATATTCACAATCCCTCTCTCTTGATAGCAACATCAATAATTTAAGTACAAACTTTTCTTTGGTGTTTTCTCAAAGCAACTTACACAGTAATGGAAATACTTTGAGTATTCTGGCAATCAGTCTGGAGAAAGGGGGTAAGGATAACAATGCTGGTGATGGTCATTAAAGTCTTAGGCCTTTGGTCTATAGGAGATTATACTGAAATCAATCCTTCAAGATTTAATATAAAATAAAAATGAAGGCAAGGTTAACATTGTGCATACATTAAATATTTCTCCTTTTATTGGTAACTAGAACAAAGGGAGCTTCCCTTGGAATCAGAAGGCAAACTTCATGACAATAATAATAATGATGATAATAATCCCAACCTTAAACTTAACAGTTTAAACAAAATTTCCAGAGCAGGAAAATGAGAATTTAGGATCTTGAAGATTGCTCTTCCCCCAGGGCTCCCAGTCCAGTGCCACATCTGGCTCATCTCCCCTGTGCCTCCAGACCTCTAACATCTGGACTGAATCTCCCTGTTTCTGCCACAACTAAAAAGTTCAAAAAAATCTTGCCTGTTTCCCAGTCTCACGATCACTACAGCGTCTAAGGAGATTAAAATATACTTGTACCTTAATTTTTCAGTCATTGGATGTAGAAATATTCAGTCGGGAAGGGATGGGTTAAAAAGGTGCCTTTATACTAGTGCTCATTAGAAGACTTTTTAACACTTCCCTTCTTCCTTAGGCTGCCCTCAGCTCCACAGCTGTTCTTGCACCCACATCTTATAAATGGGGCCAAGTCAGGTCTCTTTGTTTCATCTGGGAAGTCTGGAAATGGAATGAGATGGTGAGTCTCCTGTCAATAGAGGCGTTTGAACTGAGGCTGAAGGATCCCAACCTGAGAATGATTGTGAAAGAGATTCATGCCTTGGGGTAGTTAGACTCAGCCGTATAATGTATGCACGGATTGTGTAATAATTGGACCCAGAACTATTCCTGGGAATATACAAATGTAAGGAACTGAGCACTGAAGGGGATTTCCTCCTGGGTCTACCAAGAGGGCACTTCCCCCTGTCATTACAGCCCTAATTGGATTGCAGGGCCCCAGACCTGCTTCTTACAAGCAATTTGAATAGGAACAACAAGGCACTTCAGCTCCTCGCCCTCAGTTTCCTCATCAGTAAAATTACAAGTCCCTTCCTAAGACCTCTAAATCCATGATGCTTCCAGCTAAGAATTAACCTCCTGCCTCAAAGGCTCTGTGATTCTTTGAGCAGTTCTGCTCCTCACAGCAGAAAATTCTATCCTGGAAAGTCTAGCATTTATATCTTCAACAGGACAAATTCACCAAACCAGCAGATCGAGCCTACGGACTCAAAAGCCTGGGGTTTGGCCCCGGCCCCCTTGGAAAAATCCACCTCCTATTCAGGAGACCTCTTTAGGGTAGAAGAGTCCCAGAGCAGGACCACGTGCTGCTAGACCACACCCCTTAAAGGATCCCAGAGAGAATACCGATCATCTACCAAATGCTGGGGTCATCCTGGGCTCTGGAAGGGTTAATTCAAAGACATTACTACCGCCCTCCCTACCCCCTCCAAAAAAAGCAAACAAACAAACTTCGTTCCTCCCCCTAATACAGCCTATCCTGCAAACGCCGCTGCCCCGGGCTCCTCCCCTACAGCTTACTAAAGCCTGAGCCTCCCTGGGCAGAGAAATGGAGAGGGAGAGAGGGGACTGGACTACAACTCCCACAATCCTCTGCTCTTGGGCAAAAGTAGGGTCTGGAGGACCCAAGAAGAGCATGCGGAAGATGACCCTCCTTCCCGGGTGAGGAATTGTAGGTTTTTCCAGAAGCCCTCCCAGAAGAGGTGCGGCCGAAGCTGGGGCTCCTCCCATTCCGGAACGCCTAGCCTCCCTGGAAACTCTTATTCTCTTGCAGAAGGAAGGAACCCTATTTAACCCTTCGCTTCCTGTTTTTCAAACTCAACCCTGAGAGAGTGGGCGGGGGTAGATGCAGTTCCCGCGAGGGCCTTGCATGTACCCCCGGTCAGAGTTCAGAAGATGAGGCTGAAACGGTAGAATCCCAAATCATCAATCTCTCTCCGTGTCCCTCCCCTATCACACCCTTCTCTTTCCACCCTCCTCCCGCCCCCGCCTTCTCTCCACCTCCTCCCGGACACTATCCCTACCCTACCTGCCCTTTAAGGTGCAAATGAAGTCTGGATCTCCTGCGGGGCTGACCCCTAGCGCTGCGTTCTCCGAGGTCCCGCATTTAATTCTATAAGGGCTCTCCTGCGGCTTTCTCAAATTCCAGCCTAGAGTGTAAGCTTCCTGAAGAAAGGCAAGGGAAGCTCGGGAAGTTTTCAATTAACTAGCTGGTAATTACAAGTCAATTTCTCTCAGTGTTTTCTTCTGTATAAACTAGGGATAAAACCACATTGCCCCTCCTGCCCCCTAAGAATGGCATAATAGACAAAGAAGATTGTAAATTGTAAAGACTCTATACCAACATGTCAGTCCGCCAGTAAAGCTCCACGTACAGCAACTAGCTTTGCTCAAGTACTTTAATAGACCCCCTGCATACATATGTATGAGCATTGTCTTTACCCAGCTTCCTGTAGCTCTCAGCCAAGAAGCATTTATTAAGCAACTACTGGGTCAGACACTTCGCTAAATTCTAGAATACCAAGAAAGGCAAAAAGAATCCCTGCCTTCAAAGGAGTTCATGATAAGGGGAGACTACAGAACATTTATGTACAAACAAGATATGTGCATGATTTGAAATAATCCCGGGGGGGGGCAGGGAAAGTCTTCTTGCAACAGGTGGAATTTTAGGAGAAACTTGAAGGAAGCCCGGGGAGCTGGGTGACAAAGAGAAGAAAAGAGAGCATTTCAGACGTGGGAGACAGCCGATGGAAACGCTCAGATTCCAGAGGTGCT
This sequence comes from Myrmecobius fasciatus, assembly GCA_023553655.1. Lineage (NCBI taxonomy): Eukaryota > Metazoa > Chordata > Mammalia > Dasyuromorphia > Myrmecobiidae > Myrmecobius > Myrmecobius fasciatus. The sequence continues at coordinate 21,315 of JAJPUD010020390.1, read as the reverse complement.
ATCTGAGGAAGGACAAGAAAGCCAGTCACTGATCCTAGTGTTCATGGAAGGAAGCACAATTTAGTAAGTCTGAAGAGTAGGAAGGGTCTGGTTTATGAAGGCTTTAAAAGCCAGACAGAGGATTTTATAGTTGGTTCTGAAGGCAAAAGGAGGGATCACTGGAGTTTATTGAATAAGGGGTGAGATGCCCTGACTTGAGGAAGATCATCTTGATAACTGACTGGAGGATGGACTGCAATGGGGAGAGGATTGAAGCAGATCCACCAGAAGGCTATTGCCTTTTCACCAGTGGAAAATTGATGAGCTCGTGGTCAACCTACTTGTCCCAGCCTCCCTGCACTAATCTAGACAAATCGTCAGTTAACAAACACAGTTTGTAAGGAGGTCATACTAAAAAACCTTTATAGCAGCTTATTATGCCATGGTAGAGCCTTTGAGAACTCAAGATCACTTCCTTGAGAGAATATGACATTTAAGGGGACTTTCACATCACAAATTAAAAAGGCAGCATGGTATGGTAAAACCCATAATAATAGCTGGCTTTATATAGTGCTTTAATGTTTACAAAGGATTTTACATATATTATCTCATTTTTTCCTCCTCTCAGTCCAGTGAGTTTGGAGGAAAGTGTTAGAATTGGAATCTCAGCACTGTGTAATGGATCTGGAGTCAGAAGTCCTCAAATCTTGACTCTGCCATATATTACTTGTATGACCACATCTCATAATCCCTCTCAGCTTCATTCAGCTTCTTCATCTAGAAAGTAAGAAGCTTGAACTAGGTGACTTCCAGTTCTAAATCTACAGTCCAGAGTTAGTAAATATCCAAGTCTAAAAGATCCACTTCTCATACTTAAAAGCCAGGAGACCATAGGCAAGTAAGTCATTTTCTCTCTCTGAGCTTGTTTCCTCATCTATAAAATGGGGATAATAATATCTATAGTGCTAACCTCCCAGAGTTATCATGAGTGTCAAATAAGGCAATATATGAAGAGCACTTTAAAAACATTAAAACCTTGTGTAAACATCAGCTATTATTAAAAATCGATCTCAATTTCTAACTGATTCTATATGCACAAAGCTACATGGAATTTTAAATCTGGAAGAAACTTTCAGGCTCATGTATCCCTACTTACCAATTCTGCAAACTGAGGCCCAAGGAGAAGAACTGATTTGCATAAGTTTACATAACTAATAAGTGGCAGAGTGAGGTCTAGAATCCAAGACTCTAGACTCTCAATCAAACATTCTTTTCATTCTATCCCATTATAGAACTGTGTCCCCAGCATCAAAAACTCATCAGTCTTTTCCTCTAAATAACTATCTTCCCCACTCCTAAAAGGGGTCTCACCTGGTTAGGAAAGGGTCACAAGAGTGGGTAGAAATAGGTAGTGCTTCTGGTGACAATCTGTATGTCATGTGTGCCCATCATATTTAGAGCTTTGCAACCAAGGGCCTCAAGGGGTGAAAAACTGGGAGGGTGATTTTTTTTTGGAAAGATTATAGGCTGAAAAATAATGCAGATCCTCAGCACTTATGCAGTGTTTTTCATCTTTGAGCATTTCATAAACATTAACTACTTATAAGATCAGCCCCTTGATACTACACATAGCAGGCTCTCTTAAGTATCTTCTTAGTAATGTCAGCTTTGTTTACTGACAAAAGCAAGTTTTTCCCATATAGACTATGTACTCCAGAGTCAATATCACTGAATTTAAAGCACCACCACTTTTGCCTCTGGAAGATACCCCAAGCCAGGACTGCTGTGCCTGCTACTACCCCAAATGATGTAGGGAATATCAGAGCCTCTTGCTCTCTCCATTATAAATTAAGCCGCACATTGATGCATTTGTCTCTCTCTCAGAGGCTGCAAGCACTTGATGGGAAATTGTCAACAGAAAATAAACCCAGAACACCTTGCTTATGTTGGAGTTGGAGCAGTTGTTTTCCTGAGCACAGACTGGCTTTCAATATCCCTGGAAACTTTCCCTGTATCTCTTTCCACACCATTCTACATGAAACATGTATTGTTGTGTTTAATTATTAGCCTCTTAGCAAGGCCCAAAAGGGGAAATTATATTACTAGCAAGGGCTAGAGTTCCAATTTCCTTTGTTCACTTAGAGACCCGATGGTACCTCTGCTTCAGACAGGAAGTCAATCAATAAATAAACATTTATTAAGCACCTACTATGTACTAGCCACTGTGCTAAGCTCTGGGCACACAAAAGGAGACAAAAAATAGTCTTGTGCCCTAAAGGAGCTTAAGAACTAATAGGAGAAACAATAAACAAATATGTACAAACAAATATTATATAGGATAAATAGAAAATATTTTTAAAAGGGAAGACACTAGAATTAAGAGGGATTGGGAAAGGCATCTTGTAGAAGATGGCATTTTATTTGAGATTTTTAAAAATCTAGGAAAACCATTAAATAAAGCTAAGAAGAGAGAATATTCCAACCAGAGAAAATGCCCAGAGTCAAGAGATGGGAGTATCTTGTTCAGCAGCAGCAAAAAGGCTGGTACAATTGGATCAGAGAGTACATGATGGAGAATAAGAGGTAAAAAGACTGGAAAAGTTGATGGGGGCTAGATTATAAAGATTTATAAAAAAAAATTGTATTTGATCATGGAGGTGGCTACTAGAGTTGGGGGGAGAGGTGCTGATAACATGGTTGGACCTGAAGAACTAAACCCAAAATGGTCATCTCCAGATCCCAAGAAAACTAGTTCCAACAACTGTGACTTCTAAGAGATTGGATCCACTCAAGAAAGGAACTGAATTCATGGTATACAGGTATGAAAACCCCATCTTATAAATTCATATCTCATAGATATTTTAGTCCAGAATGGGATGTTAGAACATAGAATGTCAGAATATAAAATGTCAGAGCTAAAAGGAACCTTACAAAGGAAAATGACAAATATTCAAAAAGCTATTGAAAAATAAGCATATTAACAATCTGTTGGTGGACCTATGAACTGATCCAGACATTCAAAAAAGTAATTTGGAACTATCTTCTGAGAGTCATTTTGTTTTTAAGTTATTTCAATCATGTCCAACTCTTTGTGGGGTTTTCTTGGCAAAGATGCCATAGTGGTTTTCAAAACTAAGGCAAAACAGAATTAAATAACTTGCCTAGGAGCATAAGCTAATAAGTATTTGAGGCCAGTTTTGGACTCAGGAAGACAGGTCTTCCTGATTCCAAGTCCAATGCTCTATCCATTGTGCCATCTAACTGCCCATGACAATAATGGGTATTAAACTATGTATATACTTTGATATATCAATATCCCCAGAGAAATCAAATAAAGAAGAAAAGAACTCTATAGGGGCAAAGAATTGTAAATTAAAAGGATGCCCATTAATTAGGGGATGACTGAACAAATTATAGCATACAAATGTAATACTATTGTTCAGAGATATCTGCAGAGACTTTCAAGAAATGATGCAGACTGAGTAGAACCAGGAGAACAATTTATACAATAACAACATTGTAAAAATAAATAAATTTTAAAGACTTAAAAACTCGTTAATGCAAATATCTACCATGATTCTAGAGAACTGCTACCTATTCTTGACAGAGATGATAGATTCAAGAGCCAGAATGAGAAATAAATTTTTGGACAAGGACAATTTGTTTTGCTTAGCTATTTTTATTTGTTAACAAAGTTTTTGTTTTCTTTCATATGAAGAAGAGTTATGAAGTGGAAGAAAAAGAAAATAAATGCTTGTTAGGTGAAGGAAAAAAAATGGAAGAGATTCTATAATGTACAAGGTAAGAGTCAAAAAGACCTTAGAGCACATAGTGTTGAAACTAGATGAGAACTCAGGACATAGAATGTTAGGACTAGAAGATTGACCATTAGAGCAGGAAAAGCCTTTAAAGAACATCTAATCCAACCCTGTCAGAGGAAAAAGCTGAGAACCCAAAGTAAAATGACATACTTAAGGTCACATTGCTGCTCAGTGGCATGGGAAAGATTAGAAGTCAGTTATATGGCTAATCAGTGACAGTGACAGAATCATGACAGTAACAGAATCATGATTAAACTCAGATGTCCCAACATCAAGTCCATGATATTTCATAATCCATGAGGTAATCTCATATAATATAATCTAGTTCCCTTCAACATAACAATTACAAGTGGTAGAAGTCTTATAATAGAGCCTATTTTACCAATATTAGTGTTATAAAGGACTTCCACTAAGTTCAAAATATATCAATAACTTCTTATTTGTAATATTGGGAGATAAGCCCTCAAGGCAAATCCACAGAATTTTTGAACTGGAGGGAACCTTTGCAGCCTGATGGTATATCACTCCTCCTCATACTCTGCAAGCCGGGCAAATTAGTATCTCAGTTCCACCTACAGGACACTCGGAATCTCATCTGTGAGACTTTGCACAGGCTGTCACCCCATACCTGGAATGCATTCCCTCCTGACCTCAGACTCATAGAATATCTCTCTTCCTTCAAGACCCAGCTTGAGCATCACCTTCTGCAAGCAGCATTTCCTAATCCCTTCAAAAGCCAGTGCCCACCCTCTCAAACTATCTTGAATTGAACTACTTTCTATTTATTTGTATTTATTGTCTTTTTATTTATTCTGCAAATGTTCTTGTCTTCCCTGTTAGAATGTAAACTCCATGCTGGTAAGAATTACTGCATTGATTTTATCTGTATATCTAGTGCCTACCACAGTGATAATACATTGTAGGTACTTGATAAATGCTTATTTGATTGATTGACAACCTTCAAGACCACATAGTCCTATTCACACCCCCTTTAAAAACAAGTAAATTTTATTTATTTGAGTACTTACTATGTGTATATCTCTAATTGAATATTATAGCATATAAATGTGAATGTTATTTACATTGTTGGATAGCTGTGTGACATGGTTGAATCTGCAAAAACTAAACCAAAATGGTTATAACCAGGTCCTCAGAAAACTAACTCTAATAACAGTGATCTCTAATAAAACCCAAGTTGGCTACACTCAGGAAACAGACTAAATCTTCCTTATTTGTCATGTTATACAGGTATGAAAACCCCACCTTATAAATTCATACCTCATCGATGTTTCAGTACAGAATGGGATGTTAGAACATAGAATGTCAGAATATAAAATGTCAGAGCTAAAAGGAACCTTACAAAGGAAAATGGCAAATGTTGGAGAAGCTGTTAATAATTCTACATATGTGCTTGTCAGATTAATTTTTTTAAAAGAGTTATAGAACAGAAAACAAGGTATTTACACCTCATTGGAGAAACTGGGCATGACATAAGAATGAAATGTTTCTGGTGATGATTAATGTTTCCCTTCTCTATGTCTGAGTCTCTCCATCTTTGAAACTGGGAGAAAGAGAGGCAATATGGTAGAATAGCAGGAAGAAATATAGTAATTTCCCCTCCCCCCACAATTCCTCTAAAGAGATCTAGAAAAGGCATCAAACAAAATTGTGATTAGAAAATCCAAGAAAAAATCACAGCGAGTCATATTTCCAACCCAGATCCAGATAGATAGACAAAAAGATCTACAGACATTAGGAAGAGGATTTAGCTAGGAACAGATAATTGTAGCATCTGAGCAAGAAGAAACTGTACAGAAGAGGTCTCAAAATCAAAGCAGGGACCTATCCTTGTGCAGTATGAAGGAATATGTTCTAAGCTTTTATTTCTCACTACCCCATTCGGGAGAATATGTCCAGGGCAGACTAAGGAGGAGACTTCAATCTAGGAGTGACCTTCTAGGATGCATAGAGGTCAAGGGCCCTAAGCAAGGAACAAGCTCAGAAGCAAGCCCATTGGCATGTTGCTCAAACCGGAACATGTCAGAAACTTGTCCAACTCAGACTGCAGAGAAAAAAATCAGGATTTGTCCTGGATCAGACAATTTTAGCAGCACTGAAAGTTCCAAGGTCTCCAGCCAAAGATCCTGAAGATTTTCTAGCAAAGTCTGAAATCAGCAGCAAAATAACAAGGACATAAATCCCAGAACAAAGGGAAGACTATAGTTCTGACACTGAACCAGCAGAATTTTCCATCTATCTGAATGACATCTCTTCTTACAAGGAGATCTTTTTCAGTCTTTGTACCTGTATCACCAGTGCCTAGAAGTGTGCTGAATGAAAAAAGTCAAAGATAACTCCAAGGTTTCCAACATGACAAGTTATGTGAAAGTGGGTTGCCATAGAAATCAGGGAATCTGAAGGAAGGTTTGGGGGAAAAGACCACAAGCTAGTACAGCCAGAAATTTGTTTTTATTCCTAGAGTTTCACATGATACTCCATAAAACAGACTCTCAAAAAATCAAATTAGGTAATGCTGCTTGCTAACCATGTAACCTGGACAAGTCCCTTTCCTTTCCTAGGCTCTAGTTTCTTTGACTATAAAAGGAAATGAAATTAAATGGTGTCTGTGCCCATCTCGACAATACAGAACTAAAAGTGGAACCATACAGAGAATAGCATGGCCTCCATTTAAGGATGACATGCAAATTCTTGAATTCTGGCTCCATTTTTAAAAATAAAATAGTCTAAGGCCCTTTTTTGGCTCTTACTATCTATATTCTACCCATAGAAGCTATTATTATTACAAAATGTTTGATGGATGGTGATGATGGATTTTGTGCCATAAAAATAAGGTCCTCATATTCACGCCAGTCATAATTGCTTCATATGCAGGTGACTCACGTCTTTCCCTAGTAGACTATAAGCTCCATGAGGGTAGAAAGGGCATTTACCACAAGAGATACTCAATAAGTGGTTATTAATATACACATATATTCACATATAGACATCCCTTCTAAAAGAAAAGTATGTGTTTTATAGGAAGCAAAAACTGTGCCAAATGAGATAAAATCCAAAATAGCCCGAATTATGTCAAGAAGGGATATTCTTCTAGAACATTCAGTCCAAACAGGGTTCTGTTCCCTCTGCCTCTAGGATAAATAAATATTTAATGATATTAGTAGTAGCCTCTGAATGCCCTGCCTAAGATCTACATACACATCCCCTCCTTCCCCTCAGAATATGGATTCCAAATTATGAGAAACATAGAGTAGACATTTGTTATTTGCTTTATTTTACTCACTGAGAGAAAGCACTTTGGAAGACAACATGGTATAATGGAAATGAAATGGGAGACCTGAATTGTAGTACTAGTAATTTCAAAGAGCAAATAGGTAGTGCAATAGATAGAGTATTTGGCCTAGAGGCAGGGAAGACTCATCTTCCTAAATTCAAATCTGAACTCAGGTGATCCTGGGCAAGTCATTTAACCCTGTTTGTCTCTATATCTATAAAATGAACTGGAAAAAAAATGGCATAACACTCCAGTATTTTTGCCAAGAAAACCCCAAAAAGGGTTATTCCTGTGACTTCAGAAAAATCTGGTTTTCAGTTTCCTCATCAGTCAAATGGAGAAGACACCACCTGCTCCCTCTCTACTTTGTTGGTAGTTATTGTAGGTTAGAAAATGAGATTATGTTGGATGAGAGAGTTTTGAAAAACATAAAGCACTATGCAAATGCAAAAGTTACTTTTAATTAACCCTTTCAGGCTTTTTATGAAATGCAATTCAATGAATTAAAGTGGGTTTCAAATTAAAGATTCTCTTCTAGTATTCAACAAAGATTTTATAAGATTTTGTCTAAATCTCTGGTGTACCATCACTGCATAAAGTCCCTTCCAGTCCTAAAAGTCTATGATTGCCTCAATCAATAAATCAATATTTATTAAGCATCTACTATTATGTACCAGGCACTATTTTTTAATCTTTACTTTTATCTTTATCCTTTTGTGTTGTTTAGCTTAAAAGTGAAACAACCCCTGCTTTCAAAAAGCTTTCAGTCTATCCAAAGACATATAAGAAAAAAGTATGAGATAATTTTGAGAAAAAGGTACCAGCACTTTAAAAAAAAATTAGGAAGGCTTTATTCATGTAAGAATTGACAAATGCAGAGCCTTAGAGGACATAAGAGATTCTGAAAAGCAAAAGTCAGGAGGAATTTCATTTCAGGTATAGAGGACAACCAGTGAAAGTTATTGATATGGGAGATGGAGGGCTTAAATGAGAAACATTAAGAAAGGTTCAGAGTACAGGAAGGAAAGTAATATGTGATAAAGCTAGAAGTATAAGATGAAACCAGGTTGTAAAGGACTTTAAATTTTAAACAGAGAAGTTTTTGTTTGATGCTAAAAGAAATAGGGAATTAGTAGAGTTTAATGAATAAGAGAGTAACATAGTAGATCCTGAGGTTGAAGAAAATCATTCAAATCTATGTGGAAGATGGACAGGAATGGGGAGAAACTAGTTAAGAGACTACCATAAATTTCTAGTTAAAAAGTGATAGAAGCCTGAACTAAGATGGTAACAATGTGAGTGGAGAAAAGGGGACAAAAGTGAAAGATGTTGTGCAGGTAGGAACAAGATTTGGCAACTGATTGATGTGGGATGAATGAGAGTGAGTGAGGAATCAAAGAAGACACTAAGAGTTTAAACCGTGGTAGCTGGAAGAATGATGGTATCCTCAACATTAAAGGGGAATTTCATAAGAGAAATGGGTTTGGGGAGGGAGGGAAGATGATTTGTTCCATTCTGGACATGTTGAGTTTGAAAAGTCTTATGGGATATTCAATTCAAAATGTTCAGTAGCTCATAATACAGGACTGGCTCTCAGGAGAGAGACTATGTCTGGGTTTTTTTTGTTTGTTTTGTTTTTTTTTTTTTCTCTTTCTAGATCTGATTTTTCTTGTGCAGCAAGATAACTATATAGATATGTATGCACATATTGGATTTATCATATAATTTAACATATTTAACATGTATTAGACTACTTGTCATCTAGGGGAGGGAGTGGGGGGAAGGAGGGAAAATTTGGAACAGAAAATTTTGCAAAGGTCAATATAGAAAAATTACTCATATGTTCTGTAAATAAAAAAATTTAATAAACAAAACAAAACAAAACAAAAAGATAGAGAGAGACTATGTCTGAATGTTTAGATCTGAGAGTTATCAGCATAGAGACAATTAAACCTAAGTGGGCTTATCATTTATCCCCCATGAGCCTCAGTTTCTTTAACTATAAAGTGAGGGACTGGTCTAGTGACAAAGTCACCAAGATAGAGAATGTGGAGAGAGAGGGCACAGGCACACCTATGTTTGAGGGGTGGGCTGTGAATAATGATCTAACAAAGGAAACAGACAGGTAGGGATTCAGGAGAGAGCCATATCACACAAACCCAGAGAGGAGAGAGTATCCAGGAGCAAAAAGTCAACAGGATCAAAATGCTACAGAAAGAATTCAAGAAAGCTGAGAATTAAGAAAAGGTGATCAGACTCAGCAGTGAAGGGATCATGGATAACTGTGGAGAAAGCTGTTTTGGTGGATCTGTGAGGAGTTGAAGCAGCAAATGAAGGCAGCATTTTCTAGGAGTTTGGCTCATAGTGATGGCTTGAAGATAGATTTCTTATGGGGTGGGGGGACTTGGCGTGTTTGTAGGCATTAGGGAAGGAACTGATATGTAGGGAGAGAGTGAAAGTAAGAGAAAAGGAATGATTGTGGCGGTGGTCTGCTGAGTAACATAGGAGGGAATAAGATCAAAAGCACATGTAGAGGGTTGACCTTGGCAGAGAAAAGAACCATCTCGTGATCAGAGACTGGAGGAAGGGAGGAGAGAATAGGGCACCCTGTCAAAGAGAGAGCTCAGAGAAAAGCCTCTTTCTTATACTTATTATCTTAGTAAAGAAGGAGCCACCCTTAGCTATGAGATGAGTGGGTGCAAGAGACTTGAGGAGAGAAAAAATAGTAGGAAACAACCTCTGTGGAAAGTGAGATAAAAAGTTCATTATGTATAGCAAAAGGATCGCCTTGCTGTGGTGAGGGCCCAGGCAATATTAGATAATTTTCAATCAGCACACTTTCAAGACTCCCTCCAATTCTATTCAGCATTTCTCATTTCTAGACTCATTTTTGGTACAGAGGAGGTAGATGGTGGTTTGGGTTTGGCAAAGTGTTAAGCCAGGTTAAAACAAATGGAAAGTGATTCAATAGTAGAAAATGTAGGTTAAGCGGATTAATTAAAGGATGGAGATAAGGAAAAGAAAAAATCAAGTAAAAATGATGGCCTGCTGAAGTACTCAGAAATAGAGGGATCCTTCTGATGATCAGACAAGTCCATTTTACTAAGAGAAGAATAAGTCACCAGGAGAAGAAGTAACTTGCTGCCTAACCCGAAAGAAGTTGAAGGCAGTAAAGATGCTCCAATCCTTCAGTAGTGCCAGTTGCACTATATTCTGACTCCTTCACTACATTTTACAGAAGACAGGATGGAATACAGATGGAGGCTGGGGCACAAAGGAAGAGGGGGTTTATCCAAGGTTCCACAGAAAGAGAACTGGAAAGAGAATCCAAGAATCTCTGATTCCAAGTGCTCGAGCTAACCATTAGACAGTATTATGTTCCAAAGATAGCCCCACTTCCCTGCTGGGCATTCATTTGTGATGCTTACTTCCTCCCTGGAGCCCCAGGTACTACAGGGACAGAAATGGGAATCCTCACATTCCCCCTTCAAAGCAGGAAGGCACAAATTAAGGATAGTCAATTTATTCTGATATAAACTGAAAACTGAACGGCAAACCTTAGGCTACTCTGGTGTGGGGGCTGGACTAGAAAAATTCTAAGACCCTCTCCTCATTCTCAGGCTCTAGAACTCATTTTTCAGAGACTTTCTCCCAGGTTAGACTTCCATAAAATCATAGATTACTAGACCTTAGGGACTGTCTAGTCAAACCCCCTCATTTGACAGACGAGAAAACTGACCCCTTAGAAAAAGAAAATAACTTGCAGCGGTCACCTGGCTGTTCTGTAGCACAGCCAGGGGAAGAACCCAAGGCTGGTAACACATTTGCCATTATGCTATATTCCCTGAATACCCTTGATTCCATGAAGAAATAAGATCTATTTGTAAAATTGAAAACACTACATGAATGCTAGATATTATTACCATTTTTAGGCAGTGTTTCCCAATGGCAGAAACCCTGTCTCCAAGTCAGGAAAAGCTGACTTGTATTGGCTATGAGACCTTGAATAAGTCATATAATTTCTCAGTGCTCTAGAGGCTCTCTTAGATATGTTACAAAGAAAATGCTGACCTGCATTGATAAGAGGGAGTTTTCTTGCCTGGAAGTTCCTAATACTAATTAAATCATAGGCTTAATCTATATACCTATATTTATTATTATTAATATAGATTATGGAAAAATGAATGGTGAATTTCATTATTTCTTAAATGGGAAGGAAAAGAGGAAGATAGGAAGGAGCTCTTCTCAATAGTGAGATTCTTTTTTATTTTTTAATTGCATGTAAAGACAATTTTAATGAGCTTTTTATAATTTTTGAGTTCCAAATTCCCTCTTTCCTTATTTTCCTCCCTTTAAGAAGGCAAGTACTATGATATAGGTAATACATTTATAGTCATGCAAAACATATTTCTATATTAGCCATGTTGCAAAAGAGAACACAAACAACAACAACAACAAAAGATAGAAGATAGAAAAAATAAAGCTTTGATCTACATTCAAACTCATCAGTTCTTTCTCTGGAGGTGGATAACATTTTTCTTCATAAATTCTTTGGAATTGTCTGATATTATTTTGATGAGAAGAACTAAGTCATTCATAGTTGATCATCTGTACAATATCCTCACTCTGCTCAGTTCACTTTGCATCAGTTCATGTGAATCTTTGCAGGTCTTTCATAGCACAAAAAGTCTACAACATATTTCTTTAGTGGAGAGACTGAGTGTCTGGCTCACAATAGATACTTAATAAACGCCTGTTGAATTGAATTTTGAACAGATATGAATTATCAAGAGAGATTGCATAATAACCACATAAATCCCCACTCTGTTACCTACTATCTTTATGATTTGGGGTAAGTCACATAATCTCTTTAGGCCCTGATTTCCTCATTTGTAAAATTAGGATATTAGACTATCTGTCCTCTAAAGTCCCTTCAAATTATACAACTATAATCCTATGATTATTGGAGATTCTGGGGTTTTAGAATCTTAAGAAAGTCAGCAGCCTATAGATCACAAAGATTCTTGTTTCTTTCTCCTTCAAGGATAATGTTCCCACTCCCTAAGAACCAATGACATTGAAGAAAATGGATATGACTACAGATAGAAAAGGCATTTTTTAAGACTACTGCCCCGGAAGATATCCCTAGTATAAGTTTAATGCAAATTTTATTACCAAAAAGGGCAACCCAGTGAAGTAATTGTTAGAGGGGAATGTGAGAGTGAGGAGAAACCAAAAAAACAGAAAATAGTCCTCCCAATAACTACTCCTAAACATACACAGCATGAGTCAAATATTAATTAGCAAAGTCTTCTACTTTATCCTCCCATTTGAGGGATTCATTCATGTTTATTATAACAAACCCTGCAGGAAATATCTGATATAACCACAATCACTTCAGAAAAGTCAAAAATTATAGGAGGAAAAATAGATTTAGCAGCTTCAATTTTAGCTTTTTTTTTTTTAAGTCCACCATAGTTTTCAAAGTCACTTGTAAGGGTCTGATTTGGGGGAAAGAGGGGAATGGGCAATAGAAAGGAACAATTACCACTTATTTACTGGGTTACAAAATCCTGATGCTATAAGTATTTGTATTTTTAAAAAACAAAAATAAAACCTGAGCTTTGCAAACAAGATAGGAGACAGAAATTTTGTTTTCCAAAAGACATCTGAATCCTAAGCTCTGAAAATGAAGGTGTCTTAGCCACCACAAAGCTACAGGTAGCAATTCATGAGAAGAGGAGAGATCTGCCAATTTTCAATCAATTAATCAATCAGAAAGCATTTAAGTACACATAAGTTGAAGTACTTCAGGTCATACAAGATTTTCCTTCCCAAGGCCCTCAATCACTTCCCACTTACTATCTCACTGATTGTGACAAAATGTGTGTGTGTGTGTGTGTGTCTTTAAATTATTGATCTAGGAAAGGGAACAGATATGATTATTCCCCATTTGTCTGAAAAACTGAGGCAAAGCAAGGGCCTGAGACTGAACCAGAATTAGAAATTATATTGTCCCATTCCCAGTTCTATATTCATTTTTAGTCAACCCTATTTCTGATAGTCAAATATAAGTATTATCTGTATTTACAAAAATCATCAACTGACCAATTCTCTGTTTCTGGGACCATTCTACCCAGAACCAGGAGTCTCAATGGCACTGAAATGAGGGGACATTTTCTTCAAATGCCTTTTCTGCTTACCTAGTGCCTGAGTTCTCTTAGACTAAATCTAGTCCAAGAACATTTGTATGCATAGACAGTAATTCCAAAATATGGAAACTTCAGGAAACTCAGGTTTTGGGAGTCATCTCTACACTTTTCCCTATAAGAATGATTTCTAGGGATCAGTCCTACTTCCTTTTAAAAATCTTCAGAGATAAAGCTCATGTTGTGTTAACTCCTTTGTGGCCTTATTCCACAATCAAAACTAAATTGGGTTATATTGGCGGGGAGGGGTTCCCTAGAATTCATTCCTCCTCTAATATCTTTCTGCCTTTTTACAACATCAAGATCTATGTGGATACTCAGTTCTCAAAAGTCCCAGCCTTAGTCATTAATGGGCATATTAGGCCAAATTCCACTCCAACCCAGTCCTGTCAGCCATGTAATCCTATGAATACCCATCTCTGACTATTATCCAGGCAACAATGAAAACCATCTAAATCCAAACTCATTTAATTTCACAAAAAAAAAAGAAGAAAAGAAAAGAAACGTCCCTTGCTTCCCCTTCTAGGTCAGAGAAATGGAAACATAATCTTAGACAAAAAGAAAAAAGACTTTCATCAATTAGTTGAGGATAGGAAAAATTTGATATATTTCCCCAAAGAGGAAAAAGAAGTTGGGAGTTGGGATGGGTGAAATCTAAAATAGGTATTTGAAGTGACCAGAAATAAAGGAAATTTTATTTTTCCAACAATTAATAGCAATTCAATACATAATTACTTGCATCTACTATGTGAAAGGCCCTGAATTAGGCATTGGTGGGGATAGGGTGCAGGTATAGAGAAGAGGATATAAAGAAGGTGAGATGCCTTCCCTGCCCTCAAAGAGCTTACAGGCTGCATATGATATTATTAACTCTCCATCACTGGAGCTGTTTCAAGCAGAATATCTGTCAGTAACACCTAAGAAAGCAATACTGAATGAATTGAACAAAACATTTAGTCAGAATCCAACATCCAGTATATGCACAATGAGGCTCCAACCCACTTCTCTAACTTTATTTCATAAAATTCTCCAACACATGCCCTAAAACCAGAGTTCTGATGGCACCTACCATGACTATCCACTCACTGCCTCTTAAAAGCCTTCACTTAGTTCAAGGAACTCAGGTCCCCCTCCTCCCTTGAACCTTTCCAATTTCAGGCAGAAATGGATCTTCCACTCCTTGAATTTCCTATGGAATATAATAGGAACCTCCTTTTATTGTACTTAATGTCTAATTGGCATTGCCATCCATTGTGTGGACAGTCCTGGTCCAACTAAAAGAATAAATGGAATGCTTCCACCTTGTTGAGTAGAACTTCTATCAAGGAAAAATATAACCAAGAAGGCACAAAACCCAAGAAGGTTTTCAAACTATCAAAAAGAGAATACATAGTATAAATTAATAGAATTTAGAATCCAATGGAAAATTTGAAATTAGTTCATTCAACTCCTTCTCATTTTATAAATAGGGAAAGTGAATCTTACAGAAGTGACCAAGTTTGACCCAGGCTACCCCAAATATAAACAGCAGAACTCAAATATCAGATTCAGATCTTCTGGCTCCAAAATCAAGGTACTTTATAATCCAGTGATGTTAAATTCAAATAGAATCAGATCTCTGCCACATATTGATCTAGAAAAACATAAATTAACATCATTTATGTTGGATTGTATTTTTATTTATTTTATTAGACATTTTCAAATTTACATTTTAGTCTGGTTCTTGCCATACTCAGGAGTTTTGCTGGCTTTTTGCCCCTGGGAAGGGGAATTTATTTTATATTATATATGGACTTCTCATCTTCCCTAATAAACTGAAGCTTCTGTTATATATAACTATATAATTTTATCTTTATCTCCCCTCCTCTAGTATGGTGGCCAATATACATGATGGGTAACTAATAAATATTTGTTGAATGGACTTCTCATTAGCCCACAAAGATAAGATTCTATTCATCTCCAAATTTTCTCTTTCCCTAGGTACTAAATCAGAGTACATATCTGGTTTTGCTCTCCTCTGCCTTTGTCACCACTGCCTATTACCGAGGGTAACTCCTCTGCCCAGTACCAGGAGCACCACTAATTAGTTCTGAGCCTGTCTTTCTTGAACTATCTAAGCCTCAGAAACTTGGAGCTTCAAGTTCTGAAGCTTGACTTTGCTTGCAGAAGGTGAATAGAGGAACTTTGCCTATGAGGCCTTAGAAAATCATGTTATATTGACCAATACTGGGGTCTGGCTTAAGGAATGTATTTCCAAAGTATCTGGAGACATATCTATTTTGTGCCAGTCAGCTTTACTAAGATCTCCTTATCTGATGTGAATAAAAATCGACAGGACTTTGCACAGAATAAACCTTTGATAAATACTTGATAAATTAATGTTTGTTGAGCTGGGATGCATATTTCTGATGGGAAAATATAAAGAAAGGAAAGAGGAAAGATAGAGCCACCCAAGTGACTTTGACATTGATGCAGAATTTAGTGGCCAACTGTATGAAAGATGTAACAACAGAAATAACTTGATTCAACAGCCCTCTGATTACAAATATGAAGTCAGATTATGCTAGTTCAAGGTGTTTGTCATTCTCATTGACCTTATCCAATGGAGTGACCTAATGAAGGAAGAATTCCCATAAAATGGGAAGACTCTCAACTACTGTATGTGGAGAACAGTGGGCCAATAGTATCAAACTCTCCTTAACCAGATCCATAATAATTCAAAAGAATTTGACCTAACTAGTCACACAGAAAAATAAAAATAAAAAATAAACAAGTGAATAGAAGATGCTTATTTTCCAGACTATGATATTCAATTGGAAGAACAGCCCATAGAGCTATCTCATTGATATATCTAGGGCAGAAATTGCTAATGGACAGTGAATTGGACCCAGAATTGAAGAGGAGAAGGAGAATGGGCTGGAATACATTGCATTTGAGAAAAATGCACTGGGCTTTTTAACAACTCAAAACTTCTTCCTAAATCAAAGACATGTCTTTTCAACACCAGCATGCTATATTCTGTGATAGACATGCTATCTTCCAGTGATGTCTTATAAAGCATGAAATGCCAAAGCCTCCAAAGAATTGAAGCTACAGGTTATATAAAGGGTAAGTAAGAGATGCTTAGTGGGCATAAATAGGCTACAGCCTATCACCAGCATAGAATCGTGCAGGATAAGTAACATGAAATGTATTAGTGAAGAAAGAAATGGGGTTGTCTGGCTGGCCAGATGTGAAGAGTGAGGGTGAAGAGTGAGCACCCTTCTGTGGTCCATGTAACACAGAAAAGACAGTCAAGAGCTACAAAGGTTCAGAAGATGTAGATGAGTGGTGACCTGCATCACTCTTCACACTGATGAGATCACAGATCCATGGCAAAAGCAAGTTGGTAGAGAAGAATTAATGAGTGATTGATTACTTATCTAGGAGATGCAGGTCTTTTTTTTTTAACTACCACTTGATATAGCCACCTATGCTACCATTGACCAGCTCCTGGGTGTTGGGTGAGAGGAAAAGTATCAGCATCATACCTAGAATAATTTCTTGGGATTCCCCAAGACAACTTTATTGGCAGTGCAATCCCTCAGCCCTTGTCCCAAGTTCATACCTTGCCTTTCAATCTGATCCCTTCTCATTCCCTTTCTTTGGAAAACATATCATCCTAGCTAATACCAATTCCCTTTTCAATTCAATTTAACAAATGTTTATTGAGTGTCTGATATGTTCAAGGCTCTGTGCAAGAGATATAAAGGTGAGAATCAAAACAGGTCCTACCTAGAAGGGACACTTTAATGAGGAGAGGACTATGGCTTGTATGCAAGAAAAAGCATAATGCAAGGTAGGAAGTGATAAAAAAAATATATATATACCACAAGAAATAGAAGGAAGGAGAGGTGCCTTTCAGGAATAGATGAAATGAATTTCTGTTGGAATGAATGCATGGAGGCAGGAAAAGACAGAATGAGGTCAAGGAATATGGAAGATGCCAGTTTGACTAGAACATTGATCACATGAGAGGAAGTAGTGTGGGAAGGTTAGAAAGGAAGGTTGGAACCATATTATGGAAAGGTCTTAAATTTTATTACATAGGCAATTGGGAACCTCTAAAGGATTTTGAGCAAGAAAGTGACACAGATAGAGCTGTGCATTAGATTATTTTGCAGCTGTACAAAGGGGAAAGGAGAGTCTAAGAGGCAAAGAGAGCAGATCCAAGGAAAAGGTAATGAGGGGAAAAGATAGATTTCTGGGTCCTGTCCTAAATGTGGCTTACAATTTCCTAAGGTAACTAAGAAAAGTTCCAAATAATTATTATACAAAAAAGTCCTAAGAAAACATTTTGCAATTCAAGGAGCTATTAATGATTAGTCTGCATCACTAGCTTCCATCCCTCTAGACCATGGGGACTATAGAAATCCTAACAGGAATTGTTAAAAAAAAAAAAAAAAAAAAAGTCTGCCCAGAGGTATAAAATAGAGATTGCTAAATTGTTACTCACTGGACTATCACACAAACAAAACCAAAGATAAAAAATAATAATAAAAAATAAAACTCTCAAAACAACGACAAAAACCCTGCTTTGTATTATGTAAGCAACATTAAAAATTCACAACTTAGGGGGAGACTGATGGGACTACAAAACATCTTGATGCTTTCCAGCATTAGAACAGATTGCAAGAGTATTTGGATCAGAGAAAGGGGATCTAGGGTGGGTGCTAGGGTAGAGTGGGAGGAGTGAGGAGAGGAATATACTGGGCTTGAGTGAAAGGTCTGGCTGGCAAAACTGATTAAAGGGGATGGGGGGGGGGGAAATAGAGGGTGGAATCAAAGATGAGAGAGATAAATAAGCTCATAAACAAGGGATGAAAACAACCTCTTTAGCTAGCTTAGAATCGAAGATGCTTCGGATGCAGAGACTAAGATCCTGAGATCCTGAAGGGCCTTCACAGACTCACTCTCTGGGAATCCTTCCTCTCCCCAGAGTCCCAGACAGTCCCAGTTTTATAGAGGAGGGATCCAGAGGGACAGGAAGAAGGATTAGAATAAGAAGACTGGACTTTCTAGGACTGCAGCCGCATCTCTATCCTTTGTAAGAAAAACCTGGCAGCAATTCAGCCTGTCCCCCTCCCCAGTTGGCAGAAGCTATTCTTCCACTGGGAGAAAGGAAACCACAGGGTTTTTTAATGCCTCTTCTGCAGACCCAGGGAGGGCAAGCGCTATAGAGTTATAGCAGAATTTCCTTCCAGGCTGCAGTGTTGGCCAGATCAGGCAATCAGGCAAGGTGGGGTTCTAAGACATTTGTCAATAAGTATTTATATTTTTTAAAATCAATTCAAAAAGGGAAACAGCAGAGTGTAATGGAAAGTAGTCTTGGAGTGAAAAGAGCTGGATTCAAATTCCAGTTCTGCCCCTTATTAGTTGTGTGAACTGAGCAAGTCACAATCTCTCTGGTCCTCAGTTTCCTCACATGTAAACAAAGAATAATGTTTGGATTGTCTATCTCCCAGGGTGGTTGTGAGGAAAGCACCTTGTAAACCTTTAAGTCCAATGGAAATATAAACATTAATATTAGTTCATAGAAGGGACTGAGCCTGGTCCTGCATGACCTTCAGCTTTCCAGTGCCCCATGGGGAAAATTTGAGGTTTTTATCATTGATTTGTGTCACCTTAGGCAAGGTACTGGGTTTTTGGTTTTTGGTTTTTATCAGCTTTTAAAGTTTGTTTCTTCCTTTGTAAAATAAGCATAATAATATTTCCTCTGACCCTCTTGCAAGGCTGTTGTAACACTCTAATGAAATACAGTATTTAAAAGCTCCACACAAACCAAAGCACACAAACAAAACTTATTAATAAGGATTTATAAATTCTATGTATTGAATTGTTAGGGAAAGCCGGATATGAGGATGAGGTAGAATGGAGTCAAGTGCTAAATGGTGTAACAAATACTAAGAGTTTATATAAACAGATCAAGACAGAGGGAAGCAAAGGAAAGGGCACTGGGGGTTCCAAACATTCTTGTCATGTTGTAACTTTTGGTACTTAACCATTCCTTCTCAGTTTTCTCAATTGTAAAATGGTGGAATTAGACTAGATGATTTTTAAGGTCCCTTCTAACTCTAAGTCTCTGATTTTTGAACTGGTGAATTTTAACTGATCTTAGACCAAGGGGAAAATCTCTATTGAGGTACATCTTCACAGCCACATCTGTAATGACCAAATTCATCCCAAAGTTTCCTCTTTTATCTCCTTTTCTGGGTCCAACATAATCTAAAGAAAATCCAATTCGGTCAATAAGCATGTATAAAATGCCTAGTGCCCATCTATGCCAGGCATTGTGCTAAGTGTTGGGGATACAAAGAGAGGCAAAAGACAGCCCCTACCCTCAGAGAGCTCACAATGTAAAGGGGAGACAATAAGCCAACAAATATACAAACAAGCTGTATACAACATAGGATATAAAGGAAATAATTAACCGAGAGAAACACTAAAATTAATAGGGTTTGGGGAAGGTTTTCTGTAGATGGTGGGACTTTAATTGGGAGCTGAAGAAAGCCAGGGAAGCCAGGAGGAGGAGATAAGGAAGGAGAGCATTCCCCACGTGGGGGACAGCCAGAGAGAATGCCAGAGCCATGAGATGGAATGTCTGGGAATGAGGTAGGAAAGAATAAGTACTAAGTGGGGAGACTGTTTCCTTCACTGGGTAAATAGAGAGGGAAGAAGCTTTCCCCTATGAAAGAGCAGCATTAGGATTCCATTTGGGGGGGAGGTTGCTCACTGGAACTATCAGATACCTAGGCTCTGGTATCTCACTGTATTGGGAGCAAAGGTCTCCACTAAGTGAGTTATAACAATTCTTAGCCAGAAAGCATAGATACCCTTCTTCCCCTCCCCTAACTCCACCCTCTCCCTCCCACTCTTCAGATATGTTCAGAGATTAACTCTTGCTAAACTGGATTAACCTTTCCCAGGCTAGACATCTGCAAAGTCTGATATCTCCTAGTGAAATTAGGGTAGATAGATAGACAGACAGACCGACAGATAGATAGATGAATGATAGATAAAGTCTATAGACTTGTCTCTATATAATGTATAGGTATATATGTATACAATAAATGGAGAGCTCTCTTCACTTTAATAATGACCTATTTATTAAAATTTTAAGGCATTTCCATTTGATCCTTACTATAACCCTTCTAGAAAGGCAAAGCAGGTATTACATCTCTATTAGAACTACTACTGCTTATTTAGACATGGGTGCCCAAAGATGTGATTCAACTTGATTAAAACAATTCAGCCAGCGAATAGCAAAGCTGGGGGTGGCAACTCTGTTCTCCTGAATTCTAGCCCCAATCTTTTTCTATTAGAGCACAATAAGAGAGTACTTTCTAGAGAACTTCCTTCACATTCCCCCACTCCCTAAAGTTCATTTATTCTACTATATACAGAACTAAGTGCTAGACATTATGGGGACATAAAAAGAAGCCCAAGATGTGGTCACTGCCCTGAATTATTTTATCTGGTGAGGAAGACAAAGTATATAGGGTAATATCTATAATATATAGCAGATTCCAAAGAGAAGTGTGGATTCCAAGGTTTAAGGGAAAGTTGGGTGGGGGTCCCTCAAAGAGGGAACCGATTTTGGGTTTTTTTTTGGTTTTTGGGGGTTTTTTTTGAGGTTCTTTTATCCCCCAACCTGGACCTCTGGGTCTGAATGGGGACAAGAGAACAAAGAAATGGATTTTTCAGGCCTTCGAAACCCTAGACTACCATAGGAAATGTGATGCCCTGTTTTCTTCTCCACCTTTTAGTGCACAAACCATACTTTCTCCTCCTGAATTCCCCACAGTGCCTATCAAAGGTCCAAGCCTATAGCTGACATTCAGTGGACAATCATTGGTTGAATCATTAACTCCCAAAGTCTGTCAGGTAGTGCTAGAAAAGATCAGATGAGTGCTATCTACTCTGGGAGCTGCCCAAGACCCACCAAATCACACTTCTCATATACTTCCAAATTCCA
>JAJPUD010020389.1:0-24798 GCA_023553655.1 Myrmecobius fasciatus | reverse complement strand
ACACTATCTTCCAGGAAAACATAAAAGAAAACTGCCCTGATATTTTAGACCCAGAAGGCAAAATACTCCTTGAAACAATCCACCGATCACCTCCTGAAAGAAACCCAAAAATTAAGTCCCCCAGAAATATCATGGCTTAATTCCAGAACTATCATACCAAGGAAAAGTTATTACAAGAAGCCAGAAAGAAACAATTTAAATATCAGGGAGCCACAATTAGGATCACACAGGACCTACCAGCTTCTACTTTGAAGGATCGAAGGGCCTGGAATCAGATATTCCGAAGGGCAAAGAAACTTGGATTACAGCCAAGAATAAGTTACCCAGGTAGAATGAGCATTATCTTCCAGGGAAGAAGATGGTCATTCAATGATATAGGAGAATTTCACCTATTTCTACTGAAAAGACCAGAACTGAACAAAAAATTTGATCTACAAACACAGAACACAAGAGAAACATAAAAAGGTAACAAGAAAAAAAAAACTCTTGAGAACTATATTTATGTTATAGATACTTGTAGAATGAGGGTTGATTTTATGAATCTATTATTACATTATGATTACGATATGATTACTGTGATTTTATGATTATTATGATATGATTATTGTGATTTTATGATTATTATGATATGTTTATTGTGATTTTATGATTATTATGATATAATAAACTGAAAAAGAAATTAGAGGTAGAAAAGGGATAACACTGGAAGAAGAGGAAAAGGAGGTAAAATAAGGGAAATTACATCACATGTAGAGGCAAAGACAACCTATAATGATTGAGGGGAGAAAAGGGAGGGGAATGAGAATTGGGTTAATCTC
The DNA here is from genome assembly GCA_023553655.1 of Myrmecobius fasciatus. Lineage (NCBI taxonomy): Eukaryota > Metazoa > Chordata > Mammalia > Dasyuromorphia > Myrmecobiidae > Myrmecobius > Myrmecobius fasciatus. The sequence continues at coordinate 23,980 of JAJPUD010020389.1, read as the reverse complement.
CATCTCATCAGATTTGGCTCAGAGGGAATAATAGACGTACCTATAAGGAAACAGAAGGGAAAGGGGGAAAAAAGGGGTGGGTGGGGCTCTAAAGGGCAAGGATTGTTTGAGGGAAGTGGTTTTCAAAAGCAAAATAGTAGGGAGGAGGGAAAGGGGATAAGAAAGAGAAAAGCATAAGCTACGGTAAATAAGATGGCAGGAAATACAGACATAGTTATTTTAACTGTGAATGTGAATGGAATGAACTCTCCCTTAAAGCAGAAGCAGATAGCAGATTGGATTAAAAACCAGAATCCAACAATATGTTGTATACAAGAAACACATCTAAAACATAGAGATACATACAGGGTGAAGGTAAAAGGCTGGAGCAGAATCTATTATGCTTCAGGTGAACAAAAAAAAGCAGGGGTAGCAATCCTGATCTCAGACCAAGTAAAAGCAAAGATAGACCGAATTAAAAGAGACAAAGAAGGAAATTATATCTTCCTAAAGGGTACCATAGACAATGAAGCAATATCAATACTAAACATATATGCACCAAGTGGTATAGAAATTCCTAGAGGAAAAGTTCAGAGAGATGCAAGAAGAAATAGACAGCAAAACTATAATAGTGGGGGATCTCAACCTCCCTCTCTCAGAATTAGATAAATCAAACCAGAAAATAAATAAGAAAGAAGTTAAGGGGGTAAACAAAATGTTAGCAAAGTTAGGTATGATAGATCTTTGGAGGAAATTAAATGGAGACAGAAAGGAGTTTACTTTTTTCTCAGCAGTCCATGGAACTTATACAAAAATTGACCATGTGTTATGACACAAAAACCTCAAAATCAAATGCAGGAAGGCAGAAATAATAAATGCATTTTTTTCAGATCATGACTGAATAAAAATCACATGCAATATAAGGCCAGGAGAAAATAGACCAAAAAGCAATTGGAAACTAAATAATTTTATCCTAAAGAATGAATGGGTGAAACAGCAAATTACAAACACAATTACTAATTTCATTCAAGAGAATGACAATAATGAGACAACATACCAAAATTTGTGGGATACAGCCAAAGCAGTAATAAGGGGAAATTTTATATCTCTAGATGATATTTGCATAAAATAGAAAAAGAGAAAATCAATGAATTGGGCTTGCAACTAAAAAATCTAGACAAAGAACAAATTAAAAACCCCCAATCAAATACCAAACTTGAAATCCTAAAAATAAAAGGAGTGATTAGTAAAACTGAAAGTAAAAAAACTATTGAATTAATAAATAAAACTAAAAGTTGGTTCTATGAAAAAAACAACAAAATAGATAAACCTCTAGTTAATTTAATTAGAAAAAGGAAAGAGGAAAATCAAATTGTTAGTCTCAAAAATGAAAAGGGAGAACTTTCCACCAATGAAGAGGAAATTAGAGAAATAATCAGGAGTTATTTTGCCCAACTGTATGCCAATAAATTTGATAACCTAAGTGAAATGGAGGAATATCTACAAAAATATAGATTGCCCAGATTAACAGAAGATGAAATAAATTACTTAAATAGTCCCATTTCAGAAAAAAGAAATAGACCAAGTCATTAATCAACTCCCTAAGAAAAAATCCCCAGGACCAGATGGATTTACATGTGAATTCTACCAAACATTTGAAGAACAGTTAACTCCAATATTATATAAACTATTTGAAAAAATAGGGAATGAAGGATTCCTACCAAACTCCTTTTATGATACAGACATGGTACTGATACCTAAACCAGGTAAAACAAAAATAGAGAAAGAAAATTATAGACCAATCTCCTTAATGAATATTGATGCAAAAATCTTAAATAAAATATTAGCAAAGAGATTACAGAAAATCATTCCCAGAATAATACACCATGACCAAGTAGGATTTATACCAGGAATGCAGGGATGGTTCAATATTAGGAAAACTATTAATATAATTGACTATATTAATAACCAAATTAACAAAAAACATAGGATAATCTCAATATATACAGAAGAAGCATTTGATAAAATCCAACATCCATTCCTATTAAAAACATTAGAGAGTATAGGAATTAATGGACTTTTCCTTAAAATAGTCGGTAGCATCTATTTAAAACCATCAGCTAGCATCATATGTAATGGTGATAAACTGGAACCATTCCCAATAAGATCAGGGGTGAAACAAGGTTGGTCACTATCACCATTACTATTCAATATTGTATTAGAAATGCTAGCCTTGGCAATAAGACAAGAAAAAGAGATTAAAGGAATTAGAGTAGGTCATGAGGAAACCAAATTATCACTCTTTGCAGATGATATGATGGTCTACTTAGAGAACCCTACTAAACCCAACTAAAAAACTATTAGAATTAATCCACAACTTTAGCAAAGTTGCAGGATACAAAATAAATCCACATAAATCATCAGCATTTTTATACATCACCAACAAAATGCAACAGCAAAAGATACAAAGAGAAATTCCATTCAAAATAACTATAGATAGTATAAAATATTTGGTAATATATCTTCCAAGGGAAAGTCAGGATCTATATGAGCAAAACTACAAAACACTCTCCACACAAATAAAATCAGATCTAAACAATTGGAAAAACATCAAGTGCTCTTGGATAGGTCGAGCGAATATAATAAAAATGGCAATACTACCTAAACTAATCTATCTATTTAGTGCTATACCAATCAAACTCCCAAGAGATTATTTAACTGAACTAGAAAAAATAACAACAAAATTCATCTGGAAAAACAAAAGGTCAAGAATTTCAAGGGAATTAATGAAAAAAAATGCAAATGAGGGTGGCCTAGCTGCACCAGATCTAAAACTATATTATAAAGCAGTGGTCACCAAAACCATTTGGTACTGGATAAGAAATAGAGTAGTGGATCAGTGGAATAAGTTAGGTTCACAGGAGAAAATACTCAATGACAATTGTAATCTAGTGTTTGATAAGCCCAAAGACCCCAGTTTTTGGGATAAAAACTCACTATTTGACAAAAACTGCTGGGATAATTGGAAACTAGTATGGAAGAAATTAGGCATTGACTCGCACCTAACACCATATACCAAGATAAGGTCAAAATGGATTCATGATCTAGGCATAAAGAATGGTATTATAAACAAATTAGAACAATGTAGGATGGTTTACCTCTCAGACCTGTGGAGGGGGAAGGAATTTGTGACCAAAGAAGAACTAGAGGTCATCATTTATCACAAAATAGATAAGTTTGACTATATCAAGTTAAAAAGTTTCTGTACAAACAAAATGAATGCAGACAAGATTAGAAGAGTAGCAGTAAACTGGGAAAATATTTTTACATCCAAAGGTTCTGATAAAGGCCTGATTTCTAAAATATATAGAGAATTGACTCAAATATATAAGAGTTCAAACCATTCTCCAATGGATAAATGGTCAAAAGATATGAACAGACAATTTTCAGATGAAGAAATTGAAACTATTTCCGGTCACATGAAAAGGTGCTCCAAGTCACTATTGATCAGAGAAATGCAAATTAAGACAACTCTGAGATACCACTACACACCTGTCAGATTGGCTAAAATGACGGGAAATGATAATGATAACTGTTGGAGGGGATGTGGGAAAACTGGGACACTGATACATTGTTGGTGGAACTGTGAACGGATCCAACCATTCTGGAGAGCAATTTGGAGCTATGCTCAAAAAGTTATCAAACAGTGCATACCCTTTGACCCAGCAGTGTTTCTACTGAGCCTATATCCCAAAGAGTTTTTAAAGGAGGGAAAGGGACCCACATGTGCAAAAATGTTTGTGGCAACCCTTTTTGTAGTGGCAAGAAACTGGAAATTGAAAAGATGCCCATCAATTGGAGAATGGCTGAATAAATTATGGTATATGAATGTTATGGAATATTATTGTTCTGTAAGAAATGACCAACAGGAGGATTTCAGAGAGGATTGGAGAGACTTGCATGAACTGATGCTGAGTGAAATCAGCAGAACCAGGAGAACATTATACACAGCAACAAGACTATACGATGATCGATTTTGATGGACATGGTTCTCTTCAACAATGATGTGATTCAAACCAGTTCTTATTGTTCTGCGATGAAGATAGTCATATACATCCAGAGAGAGGCCTGTGGGAAATGAGAGTGAACCACCACACAGCATTTTAATGCTTTCTGTGAATATTTCCATGCATTTTGTTTTCCTTCTTAGGTTGTTTTTTCCTTCTTCTCTTTCTAGATCTGATGTTTCTTGTGCAGTAAGATAACTGTATAGATATGTATACATGTATTGTATTTGTCATATAATTTATCCTATTTAGCATGTATTAGATTACCTGTCATCTAGGGGTGGTGGGGGAGGGGAAGGAGGGGAAAAGCTTGGAAAAAAAAGTTTTTGCAAAGGTCAATGTTGAAAGGTCACTCATATGTTTTGTAAATAAAAAGCTTTATATAAAAAAGGAAATAAACATATCAACATCAAAAAAAAAAAAACAATGATGTGATTCAAACCAGTTCCTATTGTTCAGCGATGAAGATAGACATATACATCCAAAGAGAGGCCTGAGGGAACTGAGTGTGAACCACAACACAGCATTTTAATGCTTTCTGTGAATATTTCCATGCATTTTGTTTTCCTTCTTAGGTTGTTTTTTTTTTTTCTCTCTTTCTAGATCTGATATTTCTTGTGCAGTAAGATAACTGTATGGATATGTACACATATATTGGATTTGTCATATAATTTAACATATTTAGCATGTATTAGATTACCTGTCATCTAGGGGTGAGGGTGGAGGGAAAAAGGGGAAAAGCTTGGAACAAAAAAAAGTTTTGCAAAGGTCAATGTAGAAAAAATCACTCATATATTTTGTAAATAAAATGCTTTTAATTTAAAAAAATTCAGTTGATTGACCTCTTCAATTTTTAACTAGCACCAACTAATTTTTTTAATGATTATTGCTTTGTAATATTCTTTGAGATCTGATATTGAAAGGTCTCCTTCCTTTATTTTCTTATATAATTTCCCTTAAAATTCTTGACCTTTGCTCCTCCAGCTCATAAACAGAACTGGGGCCTATCCAACTTGGGCATCTTGCCATTTACCTCCTGCTACCCCAACAATCCCCTCTCAAGTTCTCTACCTCCCTCCCCCCATCTCTTGATAATAGAAGAATCAAAATGACATTACTTCTGCTGCTAAGAACAAGACATCATTTTGATATGATTCAGAATCATGGGCACCCAAGTAGAAGCATTCTACATTCTCTCTTTTTTTTATGTCCTCTAGACCCCTTTGATTTTGTTAACAAACTTCTCTTAATAATGCACACTCTTCACTTTGCAATAATGGAGATTTGGTTCTCTTAGAAAATACTGTCCATTCTTTTAACAAGATATTTTACCTTCTCTTTCTCCTCCAACCCTTCCCAACCTGAATCAAAAGGATATTTAAGACATGTTTATCTCTCAGTGGGAGCCTCTCTTTGACTATTACTCCTTGGAGATTCATCCTATTTAGCTCTATCAGCATATCCCGATCCTCATAGCTGTTATCTACTGGCCTCCTCATCATTTTCACTCCTTTTTCAAGGATTTTGGTATTTAGATAATAATTCATAGTCTAGCTCCCTGCCTCAACTCCTTCCCTTATATCCAAGGGCTTCAAGCTTCAAGATAGTATCTTCTCAAATAATCTTGCTATAATTCATAATTGTACTAAGAACATACAATTTTATGTTATCCTATCTCAACTGAGCCCTCACTGTTAAACACCAATTCTTTTTATTCTTCATTGCTTGACTCCTTATCTTATTCCTCTGAGCAGCTATTTCAAATTTTTTGTCTCTTCAAACAACCGATATCATTCCTTACTCTTTTCCTCTCAACACGTTCTTCACTAAAAACAAAACAAAACAAACAAAAAAAACCCTGAAGCTATCTTTCCCAACTTCTTTTCCTACTCAGGTTCAACTCCAGCTATTTCTATCTCATCATCAATACTTTACTTTACTCCACTTTCAAGAGTATGAGATGATCCTTCTTCCTGGCACTCCCCATCTTCCCTTGTGCTTTTTGTTGCATTACTTCATATTGTATACAATTTTCTCAATCCCTTTGATCATCACCTGTTACTTCCTAAATTTTCATAGCTAGTTGTCCCACCAGTTTCTTCCCTGATGCTTGCAAGCAGTATGACATTTTCTTCATTATTAAAAAGCCTTCACTCAATCGTATCATTCCTTCAAGTTATAACTAAGTTCTACAGTCTAGTTCTATACTCCTAGTCTCTGTTTTAAATTTACTACTTACTTCTCTAGCTCTTTCACTTGTACTGCCCAAATAAAACTGTCTCCAATATTGTTATGGACTTTTTTCAATTCTTGACCATTTTGCAGTATTTAACACTATTGATCACTGCTTCCATAAGGATACTATTGCCCCACTGAATTTTCATGGCACAATTTAGTCATTATTCTTTTCTACTTTCACTCAATCTTTCTGACCAATTTTTATTAGTCTTCTTTAGGAGATTATCATCCATTCCCCTATTCCTATGTATCCCAGGACTTCTGTTGTATGTTCTCTCTTTTGTCTCTTGGTGATCCTGTGAGCTGCTATGGTTTTGACTACTTTCTTTATGCAAATTACTTCCAAATCTACATATCTGGCCCTTAACTCTTTCTCTGGAGTTCCTGACCCACATTTCCAGCTACTATAAGGATATACTTTAGTCATCTCAGACTCAACACGTCCAAGTCAAAATTCATAACTCTCCCCTTGTATTCACTTCCTAACTTCCTTATTTTTCTGCATGGAACCAAATGCAGGTTGCATGGTTGACAAGTTGGAATTCCTGTTTAGGGCTGAATATATCACTTCTCTGGTCCAGAAGTATTGATGGGTCCCTTTTATCTCTAATCTAAGATGCAAATTCCTCCATCCTCTATCTCAAAACCTTCATTACCTAGATCTAGACTCTTTACAGGTTGATTTTCATTAATTCCATCAGTCAAAGCTGAAGTTATATTGACCTATTTGTTGTTTCCTACTATTATGTTGTGTTGTATCTTTTGCTTCTGTGCTTCTGTCCATATAATGTATCCTCCAAAATTGGAACGCTCTCCCATGGGAACTCCCTTCCATTTAATGTTCAACTTAGGTGTTATTTCTTTCAGGAGGCCTTTCCTTATTCTCTCAGGAGTAAGTACTCTCTGCCCCCAAAAAAATATATTTATTTTTAATACATTTTGAATTTCCTTATCCACGAATATCAGTCTAGTAAGAGAGAATTCAAGCACATTGGGAACAGACAATGTCTTCCTGTTCATTTTTATAACCAGTGTCTGGAACATACTAGGCACTTAATAAACCAATTATTGATGTGTTATCTGGACTAATTACTTGGAACAATGACATACACTCATTTAAATGATCACTAGTTTCCTCTGAAATTCTGAGCAACCAAAAAATCCCTAGTGGTAATAGCCTGGTTACATTTTCCTTTCTCACTGAAGAGATTAGTTATTTTATTTCATTTTTTGTTAATATAGCAGAGTAGTAGCAATAATATAACAGTAACAACTGCTTTGTAGGCCAGCCCATAATGTCATGGAACATAGTAGGGGAATTCTACTCAGGCAAATATAAAATAGGGAATTTTTGTGTCTCTAGATCTCTAAGGCAGTTGTGAAGCCCTGGCAGGAACCTTAAAATGCTATCTAGTAGGACTCTGGAAATACTCCTAATTAGACTATTAGACCAGCCAGGGTTATAAATCTCTTTATATGAATCTAAGAAATAAAAAGGAAAACACAGGGGAGCAGAAGAGTCCAATTTAAAATCTTCAAGCACAACAGTAAATGATGCCCTTTTGTGATCTAGCCAAAAGAAGGCAAAACAAACATAAATAAATTACAAATACCCCACTTGTTGGAATGCTTTAGTTCAAACTGTACATCATTAATATTATAAACTATAAAAACATGCTTATATCAAAAAACAGGTAACTGAAACTATGCCTTTTCTATAAAACCGAAAAGTTGCAAATCTAGACAAAAATGTTGATTGGATGTCTGCTCTAAATTTATTATCAGTAAGGTGACTGCCCAAGTGCAATGGAGATGAAGGAATACAGAGTACCAAAAGTGTCAAATTGGTCCAGGTCTGAACCAGGTCAAAGTTCCTATTTATATGCACTATTTCACTATTTCTTTCAAATTCAAGCTTAGTTACACATTTTTTTCAGATATCTTTTACCAAAAGATGAGAAGTGTCTCCTCCAAATAAAGACCAATTACATTTTTATGTACTACATATAAAACCTTTAAGTTTGTATCACACACAAACACACACACATTTCCCCTCCCCTCTCCCCCCATTTTCATTTCTCTCTTTCTCTCTCTCTCTCTCTCTCTCTCTCTCTCCACACTTGCTAGAAAATAATATACTATCTCAGAAGAAGAAATGTGTCAAAAAGTATCAGAAATATATTGAACAAGGCAATAATTAAACAACCAATCTGTGAGTAGTGTAACATTTATACTAATATTTACTGATTTTTGTAAAACCATTAATTCAGTTCCATATTTAAAACTCACTCATGAAAATATAAAATAGATCAAAGAACAGTAAAAAAAAAACAGAAAGAGAAATGAAGAAATAGAAAAAGGAAAAGAAGGAGAAGGTCCCTTTCACAAGAAGACTATATGCTAATAGGGGCAGACAACATACAAAGGCATCATAAGAGAATAGAGAGAGTATATAAGTGCCTATCATCTTGCCAAGGACATGACCAGTGTGAAATGGTATAGTTTGGGATATGCTAACCTCACATTTTCCTGGTAGGTGAAAAATGAGGTGGAAAAGTGGGTAGGAAACATGGTGTCAAGTTAAGTAATGTGGTTCCAGGTAAGATATACTCCACTATTAGAGCCCAGACCAAGGTTCCAGTGGGAAGATGAGGATAATGGCTGGACTGTATTGCAAATACCATAAGTGAAAATGCTATTTGTTTTCAATAATTATATAGAAAATGGACTTCTGTATAGACAATGGAAGGCAATAACTACCTGTGAAATATGCTATGAACCATTAAACATGAAAGTATAATAAATCAGCAACCTATCTCAGGATCATATTTATTAGAACTCCACCAAGAAAATAAAGAACTTTTATACAATAATAATTTTTAGCAACAACAATAATAACAGAATAAGACAATATTATGATGATGATGATGATAGGAAAGGGCAAAAAAGGCAAGGAAAGAAATAACCTATCCATTGGCCTTGTAAAGAGCAATGATTGGGATCTGCTCCAAAATGATGAGACTTCAGTAGAGCATTTACCAAAGCACCTTAAAAATATTTATGATGATGATGATCATAACATCATTGATAATTTTTATTGGTTCATAATTTAAGAAGTTAAAAGCTACTTTAAATGTCTTTTCCTGAAATATAAATATCAATTTATAACATCTATATTTATTTCTGCTTCTTGTTTAAGATCACAGATAGGAGCTGTTTCATCCATACCTGAATCAATAGAATATTTCTGAGGTGTTAGGTTCAAATGGAAAACTTCATGCTACACAGTATATGACACTATGTAGCCATTCCCTCAAAAGAAAATTCTTCAAAATTCCTTCTTTAGTCGAGAGTCTCATGAATTGGATAAATTCAGTATTTATAATATTTCTTCTAAATGTCAAATCTTTTAAAAACATTCTTTTAGCAATCTTTCAAAATTATAAATTTGACCATTATTACTGCTATATCTATATAAAAAACTCTTAAAGGCATTGGTATATATTATCACCATAATTCCAACAATATGAGACTATTTGTATAATGAACATCAGTACTGAGTCTGACTTTAAAAATTTAATATATTGTTGCATCCTAATATAACATATATTTTGTGGTATCAGATAAAAATTTGTAAAGCATATCCAAGGGCATTCTTGAGTTGACTCAATGGATATCAATCTTAAAGTCTAGAAAGTAACACTGATTTATACTTGACCTAGACAATTTAAACAGGGAGGAGACTTTAAAGGCCTATTTACAGGGTCATCTGTGAATGACCAATACAGGATAATGATATCCTATTGTAAGGTACCAATTAAATTCTTTAATATGTAATTAAAACTAATCAATTTTAAAAAATTTCCCTGGGGCTAAAAGTGCTAGAGAGATAGGTGGGCACACCCCTTTTGAAAATTAGTTTTCTTATGCCAGTCAATTCAATTATAAATAACATTAACAAGTTCTGAAAGGAGTCAGCCTTAGCTGAAACTGGCTCTAAATTAATGCCTAGTCTCAGCAGAGAAATGAAAGTAAAGGAAATGTTCCATGAGTGTTACATCAGACTAGCATCTTGTTAAAGTCATGATAATACATTTTTGAAAAAAATAACACTTACTCTACCTTAAGTCTAAAACAAGAAAAAAATATCATTGTTTTATTCTGTAATCAATTTTCTCACACACACATACACACAACATATACATATACATGTATCAATCACATTATTCTACAAATAAAACCACAAAAAATTTATCTTCTCAATATTTCCTTCCTTTCATTTGCCATTTGCTAGAACAGACAATTTACAAGTCAAAATGTACCTTCTAGTTGCATACTTGCATAGATAACATTTTTCTCTCTTTTTTTTGCTTATGTTCTGTTTATTTTTTAAATTTAATTTTATTATATTTTCTGATTAACTAACATTTGTTCTCTTTCCCACTTTCTCCATTCCTCCTTAAACAGTTTATAAAAGAAAAAAAGCTCTCAAAACTAATACTATATTCAATCAAAGCAGATTTTCACATTGGTTATGTCCAAAAACATAGCTTCCATTTTGGAAGAAGGAGCATAGTATATTTCATTGTTATACCTCTTGAATCTTTAATTTGTCACTGTAGTGATCAGTGTTCTAAGACTTTAAAAGTTTTTTTCATATGCTGTTGTATAAATTATTCTGCTACTTTTGCTTATTTCACTCCATATCAGTTCTTTCCAATTAACACTGAAGCTCCATTTCATTATTTTTCATAGGACAATAATATTTCATTACATCATGCAATATAATTTTTAGCCATTCTCCCACAGGTGGATTTTATAATCAGTTTCTCGTTCTTTGATATTTCAAAGAGAAATACAGAACTATTTCCCTTTTATTTGATATATTAGGTGTATGGCTCATAAGTGTACCACTGGATCAATAGAAATATATAGCTTGTTGGTTTTTTAACATACCTCCAAATTTTTTCCAGGATCACTGAAACAACTCACAGTTTTGTCAACAGTATATTAATGAGCCTGTTTACCTACAGTCCCTCTAACATTTGCCATGTTCTTTTTCCATCATATTTATTAATCTTAATAGGTGTAAATTAAACCTCAAAGTTTTCTTAATTTGCACTTCTCTTTTAAGCATTTGGACAATTTTTCACCACGTTTGTTAATGCATGAGATTTTTTTTCTTATAAAGTTTTTGTTCCTATCCTTTGACCATTTGTCTATGGATGAATGATCCTAAGATAAATAAATTTGAAAGTTTTTTCTTGGAAATGAGATTTTTATCAGAGAAGCTTACTGTAAAAAAAATCTCCTAGTTCATTATTTTCCTTCCAATTTGCATTAATTTTGTTTGAACCAAAACTTTAATTGTATGAAATGAAAATTGTTCATTTTGTCTCCTGTGATCCTTTATATCTATTATTTAGTCTATCTATACTATCTGAAATGTATGCTATCTATACATCTGAAATGTTTCTCTGATTTGATGATTTCATTATGTACTTGTCAAGTATGTATCTGTAGTTTATCTTGATATTCAATGTGAAATATCACGAACTAAATCCAAAACTATGATACTATGTTCTATTCCTTCTGTATATTATGTACTCAATCTGTTCAAATAATTAACTTGTATATCTTAAAAAGGACTAAATAGTTTTGATAAATTTAGCTTTGTAGTATACTACTGGTCTATAGAGATGAGAAAAAGACTATGCATCATTTAACTCTCACTTTTACCTAAACCAGACACAAAAAAATAATTTGATCTAACAATTCAACTTATTAGGGCACTAGGAGGGAACAGGGAGATGGGGAAAGGGGTTAAGAGACACAGAGTAGATTCAGGGAAGAATTAGTTTTTTATTAAAATTTTCTTTTTTAATGAAGAAAAATCTATTTTTTTTCTTTGTCCTTTCTGCATTGGAGGGAAAAATCCCTGCAATAAGTATACATAATTAAGGTGAAAAAACAACTTTCAGAGGCTGTGCTCAAAAAATAATTCTCTTATTCTGAATATGAATCTATTGCCACTGCATCATGGTGAAAAGCATACTTCATCCTTGGTTTTCTGATTGTCATTTCATATACTGTAGTTCTTACAGTCTTTAAAATTATATTTATAATATTGCTGCTATTTCACAAATTGTTCTCCTGACTTGACTAATTTCATTCTTCACTAGTTTAGTGAAGTTTTGAAAATAATTTTATAATATTGATGTTGTGGTATAAGTTGTTATGAATTTTCAGTTTCCTCTGAATCATTTCACAAAGTCTTATTCATTTCTTTGAAAGTTCCTCATTTCTTATACCCAAAATTATTCAGTGACATCTATATGTTATAATTTGTTCAGCTATTGCCCAATTGATGAAAATACTCTTAATTTACAGGGAGTTTCGTTTGCTTTGCCACAACAAAGATATTCTTCAAAATACACACCAAGATAGTTTTCAACATTCAGCCTTGCAAAACCGTGTATTCCAAATTTTTCTCCCTCCCTCCTCTACACAGCAAGTAATCCAATTTAGGTTAAACATGCACAATTATTCTAAACATATTTCACTTTTATCATGGTGCACATTTATCATGAAGAAAAACCAGATTAAAAAAGAGGGGGAAATAAGAAAAAAAAACAAGCAAACAAACAACAACAGAAAGATGAAAATACTGTGTTGTAATACATATTCAGTCCCCATAGACCTCTCTCTGGTTGCAGATAGCTCTCTCCATCGCAAGTCTATTGAAATTAGCCTGAATCACCTCATTGTTGAAAAGAGCCAAGTCCATCACAGTTGATCATCGTATAATCTTGTTATTGCTATGTACAATGTTCTTTTGGTTCTATTCATTTCACTCAGTATCAGTTCACGTAGGGCTTTCCAGGCTTTCTGAAATCAGCCTGCTGTTTGTTTTTTATAGAAAAATAATATTCATATACCACTCAGTTTCCAGTTTCTTGCCACCACAAAAAAGGGTTGCTAACAAACATTTTTGCACATGTGGGTCCTTTTCCCTTATTTATGATCTCTGGGATACAACAAAACCAGGAGTGAGACTGCTGGTTCAAAGGGTATACACAGTTTGAGCATGGTTCCCAGAATGGTTAGATCAGTTCACAGCTTCATCAACAATGTATTAATGTCCCACTTTTCCCACATACTCGCCAACATTTATCATTATTATTATTATTATTATTATTTTGCTTTTTTGCTGAGGCAATTGGGGTTAAGTGACTTGCCCAAGGTCACACAGCTAGGAAGTGTTAAGTGTCTGAGACCAGATTTGGTCCTGACTTCAGGGTTGGTGTTCTATCCACTGCACCACCTAGCTGCCCTATCATTATTTTTTTTCCTGTCATCTTAGCCAATCTGAGAGATGTGAAGTGGTATCTTATAATTGTCTTAATTTTCATTTCTCCAATTAATGGTGATTTAGAGCATTTTTTCATATAACTAGAAATGGATTTAATTTCTTCATCTGAAAATTGTCTGTTCATATCCTTTGACCATTTATCAATTGGAGAATGACTTTTAGTCTTATAAATTTGAGTCAGTTCTCTATATATTTTAGAAATAAGGCTTTTATCAGAATCCTTGGATGTAAAAATTTTTCCCAGTTTTCTGTTTCCCTTCTAATCTTGACTGCCTTAATTTTATTTACACACAAAAAAATTTTAATTTAATAATCTAATTTTATTGAACATTAATTAATATTCTAATTAATAATATTAAACAAATAATTTAATATTAAATTTATAATTGATAATCATAAAATCATAATTATCCATTTTGTATTTTATAATGTTCTCTAGTTCTTCTTTGACCATATATTCCTTCCTTCTCCACAGACATGATTAGCTTTTAGTATGCCTTCATAGATATTCCAAATTGCTTTCCATAATGATTATATCCAAGAATTATGATTCCCCAAGAAAGTGTCGATGTGTCTATTTTCCTTTGGCCCTTATAATATTTGCCATTTTACTTTTTTGTGATACTTGTGAAGCAGAATTGCCAAATTCCTTTGTCTTCTCAAATTAGTTGACATTTAGAGCACTATTCCATATGGTGTATAGATGATTTCTTCTCTTGAACACTGTGTATTGTCATCATTAGACCATCTATCTATTAAGAAATGGCTATTACTGTTATAAATTTTAATCCATTACATATATGGAGACCTTTATAAGAGAAATGTTTTATAAAAATTTCTCCTCAGTTATTTTCCTTTTAACCTTAGTTTTATTAAATTTAATTTTTTAACTTTATGTAATCAAAATTGTCAATTTTGTTTTCTGCATTCTTTTCTATCATGTGTTTTATCATGAAACTTTTTTTAAAAAATGAAAAGCAACTTGTACATAATAGATCTGTAATTTTCTTTCCCCTCTATTATGAAAGTGTTTTTATTCTGAAGTTTAAAATTTTTACCACAGAGAATTTTTTGTATTTATCTGATCAGTATTTTTCTAATGAAAATTATTTTTCCCACTTATCTGATGCTATTAAATTCCTTACCACTATGTTTTTCATTATTTCTCTAAAAGTGGTAAACTATAGTTCTCCTCTCAGAACTAGAAAATCTAACCATAAATTAAACCTAAAGATCCATGCTATGAAGGCAGGAACTCACTATTCTCACAAACTTTTGGAAAAACTAGAAAACAGTCTAGCAGACAGAGACTACTATCTTATACCAAGACTAGGCAAAGATCAACATTTTACACTTTATGCAAGGATAAGCTCAAACTGAATATATGATTTAAACATAAAAGGTGATATCATAAGCAAATTAGGGTAACATGTAAAAAAAATAACAGCCTTTTTTTTTATGAAGGATGAGTTTAGACTAAAGAGATAGGATCACAAAAGTTAAAAGGGCTAATTTTATTACATGAAATTTAAAAAGATTGGCACAAAGACAATGCAGCCAAAATTAGAAGGAAAGCAAGAAAATGAGAGGTGGAGGATTTACATGAAGTTTCTCTGATAAAATATCATTTCTCAAATACATAAAAACTGAGCCAAATTTATAAATATAATAACAACTCTAACTAATAAATGGTGAAAGAATATGAATAAGCAGTTTTCAGAAGAAGAAATCAAAACTCTCAATAATCATATAAAGGTTCTCTAAATCATTCATAATTAGAAAAATGCCAGCTGAAACAACTCTGAGGTAATCCTTCACATCTAACAGGTTAGCTAACATGACAGAAAAGGAAAGCAACAAGTTCTGGAGGAGATAAGGAAAAACAAAAACATTAATACACTATTTGTGGACTCATGAACTGATCTAATCATTCTGAAAAATGATTTGGAACTAACCAAAAAGATGATAAAACTGTGCATACCATTTAACCAGTAATATCTGCTTAGAAGGTCTCCAACCCAAAGAAATAAAAGAAAAAAATAAAAAATATACAGAAGAACAAATACTTATAATAGCTCTTTTCTGTGGTGGTAAAAATTTGGAAACTAAAGCTATATCCATCAATTGGGTAATGGATTAATATGTTTTGGTATATGTTTGTGATAGCATATTATTGTGTTATAAAAAATGACACAAAGGAAAATTTCAGAAAAACCTGGAAACACTTATTAAGAACTGATGCAAAGTGAAAAGAGCAGAACCAGAAAAACAGTTTTTTTGAAGGAAGGAAACAAACATTTATTAATTATCTACTATGTGCCAGCATTTTACCAAAAAATATTTTATTTGATTTTTCACAACAACCCAGCTATTATCCACATTTTCCAGTTGAGAAATCTGAGGCAGGCAGAAGCTAAATGATTTATCAAGGGATTTGTTCCAGGCATGTCCAAATCGTCACAATCGCATTCTTGACAAAGGTACTTGATTGGTTTGCCACTCCATTTTCTTCTCCAACTCAATTTATAAATGAGGAAACCAAAGAAAACCAGTGATTTGCCCAGGGTCCCACACCTGTGTATAAGTCCAGATTTAAATGCAGGTCTTCCTGACTTCAGACATGACACTCTATCCACTGTGACACCTAGTTGCCCTTACCTAGGGAACCAACTAGTAAATGATTGAGGTCAAATTTAAACTCAGATCTCAGGAGCATATTTTACATGGTAACATCAATGTAGTAATGATAATTAACTGTGAAAGACTTAGCTGATCTGATCAATAAAATTATCCACCATAATTCCAAAGGACTCATGATGAAATGTATTATCTATCTCCAGAGAGAATTAATGGATTCTCAGTTTAAAGTACATTTTCCCCACTTTTTTCTTTCTCTTTTTTTGGCAACATGACTAATATGGAAATATATTTTGCATGGCATCACATGTATAATGGATATTGCAAGGTTTGTCTTCTTGATGGGGGGGCAAAAGGAAGAAAGAAAATTGGGAATTGACAGTTAAAATTTTAGAAGGGAGTGAATTGCCAATTAGTGACATTTAATAATTTTGTTTTACCCATGATTTTAAAGAATAGTAAAATCTGGTTCCATTACACACTATAATATTACTATAATTATAATATTAAAGAAAAGTCTAGGGGAGCAGAGCCAAGATGGTGGAGTGAAGACATGACTCTCTGTGACCTCACTCTGTGACCTCCTCTGACCTTCTCTGAAACCAACAGCAGATTAAGCCTCTATACTGGTTCTGGAGTCAAAACACCCCAAATATTTGGACTATGACACATTCCCAGAAGAAATTACCTTGGAAGAGCTTCAGAGCAGGTCTTTTTCAGATGGGTAGGGGGTCAGTCAGTTTGCCAAGCTCAGACAGGAGCTCCTGGAAGAGGGCAGGCAGGAAGCCGGGCTGGGATTCATTGTGGCAGATTCTAAGCCCTTGGGAAGTTTTGTGAGGCTCTTGGGCCACCCTTCCCTACTTGAGGGCAGGTGCTTTGGCAGATCTGCCTTTTGTAAAAGGTAGATTGTAACCCATTGGAAACACCAGACCTAGCCCAGATAGCCCAGCATCAGAAGTCAATCAATCGAATTGCCCCAGGGCAAATTAAAGCAGCTGTTGCTCCTCTGTTTTAAACAGACTTTAAGCTTTTAAAAAAATGAATAAAAAACAAAAAAGAACTCTCACCATAGATAGCTTTTATGGAGAGAGAGAAGGGCAGACCTCAGATCATGAGTTTCAAAAAGGTAAAGCAACTCCAGAGGAAGCCACAAAGGGGATCATGACCTGGTTTGCACTTCACAAGGATTTCCTGGAAGATTGCTTAAAGAATCTCAAAAGAGAGTCAGAAAAAAATGGGGAAATGAATTGATATCATTGCAAGAAGGATATAATGCCCTAAAAAAGAGATCTGAAAAAGACACCAATTCACTGAAAAACAAAATTGGTGAAATAGAAAAAAGTATGCAATGAACAAATTAGCCAATTACAAAAGGAGCTTAAAAAGGTAACTGAAGAAAATAATACATTAAAAATTAGAATTGAGCAAATGGAAGTGAATGAATCAATAAGACTTCAAAAATCAGTTAAACAAAAACAAAAACAAAAAGGAAAACATGAAATATTCCCTAGGAAAAACAAACTGACTTGGAAAATAGATTTAGGAGAGAAAATCTAAAGATTATTGGACTTCCTGAAAGCCATGATGAAAAAAAGAACCTAGACACGATCTTCCAGGAAATCATGAAAGAAAACTGCCTTGTTTTAGAATCAGAAGGCAAAATCACCATTGAAAGAATTCACCAATCACCTTCTGAAAGAGATCCCAAAAATAAATCCCCAAGGAATACTGTGGCTAAATTTCAGGATTATCCCACCAAGGAAAAGATATTGTAAGCAGCTAGGAAGAAACAATTCAAATACCAAGGAACTGTTATTATAATCACCCAAGATCTGTCAGCTTCCACATTAAAAGATCAAAGGGCCTGGAACCAGATATTCCAAAAGGCAAAGGAACTTGGATTATAGCCAAGAATAAGCTATCCAGCTAGAATGAGCATTATCTTCCAGGGAAGAAGATGGACATTTAATGATATAGGTGAATTTCAACTATTTCTAATGAAAAGATCAGATTTGAACAAAAAATTTGACTTCCAAACACAGAACTTAAAAGAAGCATAAAAAGGTAAAAAGGAAAGAAATCTTGAGAACTATATTTCTACTATGGGTATACTTAAAGAATGGGGATAGAATTTGATTTTACTTTGATAATATGAAAAATAACCAAGTGGTGGAAGGGGTATCATACTGGAAAAAGAGGGAAAAGGAGCTAAAATAAGGTAAAAAAAAAGAGGTAAAAATAAGGTAAAATCTCATGAAGAGGCAAAGAAAACCTAATATAATCGAGGGAAAGAAGGTAGGCGTATGAGCATTGTGTGAATCTTACTCTCATCAGACTGGCCTCTAAAAGAGAATAACAGACACATTTGGTTTCACAGAGAAACTTGTCCTTCCTTATAGGGAAGTGGGAGAGAAAAGAAGAAAAGAAAGGGATAGACTAATAGAGGGGAAAAGAGAAGAATTAGGGGAAAGTGTAAAAAAGGGGGAGAGGATCTAAAGGAGGGAGGTGGTCATCAAAAGCAAAATAAGGGGGGAAGGGAGAAAGGCGAAAGAAAATAGAAAAAACATAACTTTAGGTAAATAAGATGGCAGGAAATACAGAATTAGTTATTTTAACTGTGAATAGGAATGGAATGAACTCTCCCATAAAACAGAAGCAGATGGCAGAATAGATTAAAAGCCAGAATCCAACAATATTTTGTTTACAAGAAACACATCTAAAGCATAGAGATACATACAGAGTGAAGGTAAAAGGCTAGAGCAGAATCTATTATGCTTCAGGTGAACAAAAAAAAAAGCAGGGGTAGCAATCCTGATCTCAGATCAAGTAAAAGCAAAGATAGATCTAATTAAAAGAGATAAGGAAGGAAACTATATTTTACTAAAGGGTGCCATAAATAATGAAGCAATATTAATTCTAAACACATATGCACTAAGTGGTATAGCATCCAGATTCTTAGAGGAGAAGTTAAAAGAGATGCAAGAAGAAATAGACAGCAAAACAATACTAGTGGGGGATCTCAATCTTGCTCTCTCTGAATTAGATAAATCAAAACACAAAATAAATAAAAAAGAAGTTAGGGAGGCAAACAAAATGTTAGAAAAGTTAGGTATGATAGATCTTTGGAGAAAATTGAATGGAAACAGGAGGGAGTTTACTTTTTCTCAGTAGTCCATGGAACATATACAAAAATTGACCACGTGTTAGGCCATAAAAACCTCAAAATCAAATGCAGAAAGGCAGAAATAGTAAATGCATTTTTCAGATCTTGATGCAATAAAAATCACATGCAATATAAAGCCAGAAGAAAATAAACCAAAAGTGAATTGGAAATTAAGCAATCTAATCCTAAAAAATGAATGGGTGAAACAGCAAATCATAGACACAATCAATAATTTCATTCAGGAGAATGACAATATTTAGACATACCAAAATTTGTGGGATACGACCAAAGTGGTTATAAAGGGAAATTTTATATCTCTGTTTTTATGTCTCTAGATGCTTACTTAGATAGAGTAGAAAAAGAAAAGATCAATGAATTGGGCTTGCAATTAAAAAAGCTAAAAAAAAATGAATAAATTAAAAACCCAAAATAAAGTACCATATTGGAAATTCTGAAAATAAAAGCGGAGATTAATAAAATTGAAAATAAGAAAACTACTGAATTAATAAATAAAACTAAGAGTTGGTTTTATGAAAAAAAAACCAACAAAATAGATAAGCCTTTAGTTAATTTAATAAGAAAAAGGAAAGAGGAAATTGAAATTGTTAGTCTCAAGAATGATAAGGGAGAAGTTTCCTCCAATGAACAGGAAATTAGAGTAATAATTAGGAGTTACTTTCCCCAACTTTATGCCAGTAAGTTTGATAATCTAAATGAAATGGAGGAATATCTACAAAAATATAGATTGCCCAGGTTAACAGAAGAGGATATAAATTATTTAAATAACCCCATATCAGAAAAAGAAATAGAACAAGCCATTAACCAACTCCCTAAGAAAAAATCTCCAGGGCCAGATGGATTTACATGTGAATTCTACCAAACATTCAGAGAACAATTAATTCCAACACTATATAAACTATATGAAACAATAGGGAAAGAAGGTGTACTATGAAATTCCTTCTATGATACAGATATGGTGCTGATAGCTAAACCAAGTAGGGTGAAAACTGAGAAAGAAAACTATAAACCAATTTCCCTATTGAATATTGATGCAAAAATCTTAAATAAGATATTAGAAATGAGAATACAGAAAGTCATCCCCAGGATAATACATTATGACCAAGTAGGATTTATACCAGGAATGCAGGGCTGGTTCAATATTAGGAAAACTATCAGCATAATCAATTGTATTAATAACCAAACGAACAAAAATCATATGATTATCTCAATAGATGCAAAAAAAGTATTAGATAAAATCCAACACCCATTCCTATTAAAAACACTAGAGAGTATAGGAATAAATGGGCTTTTCCTTAAAATGATCAGTAGCATCTATTTAAAACCATCAGCAAGCATCATATATAATGGGGACAAACTAGACCCAATTCCCAACAAGATCAGGAGTGAAACAAGGCTGCTCACTATCATGACATTACTATTTAATATTGTATTAGAAATGTTACCTTTGGCAATAAGAGAAGAAAAAGAGATAAAAGGAATTAGAGTAAGTAATAAGGAAACCAAATTATCACTCTTTGAAGATGATATCATGGTATACTTAGAGAACCCTAGAGACTCAATTAAAAAACTACTAGAAAAAATTCACAACTTCAGCAGTTGCAGATTACAAAATAAATCCATATAAATCATCAGACTTTTTATATATTACCAACAAAGTTCAGCAAGAAGAGACACAAAAGAAATTTCAATCAAAATAACTGTCAATTGTATAAAATATTTGGGAATCTATCTGCCAAGGAAAAGTCAGGAACTATATGAACTAAATTATAAAATACTTTCACACAAATAAAATCAGACCTAATCAGTTGGAAAAATATCAAATGCTCATGGGTAGGCTGAGCAAATATAATAAAAATAGCAATACTACCCAAACTAATTTACTTATTCAGTGCCATACCAATCAAACTTCCAAGAGATTATTTTACAAATCTAGAAAAAACAGTAGTAAAGTTCATCTGGAAGAACAAAAGGTCAAGAATTTCAAGAGAATTAATGAAAAAAAATAGATGAAAGTGGCCTTGCTGTACCACATCTGAAACTATATTATAAAGCAACAGTCATCAAAACCATTTGATATTGGCTAAGAAATAGTTAATCAATGGAATAGGATAGGATCACAGGACAAACTAGGTAATAACTATAGCAATCTAGTGTCTGATGAACCCAAAGACCCCAGCTTCTGGATTAGGTACTCACTATTTGACAAAAACTGCTGGGAAAATTGGAAACTAGTATGAAAGAAATTAGGGTTTGACCCACACCTAATACCACATACCAAGATAAGATCTAAACGAGTCCATGATTTAGACATAGAGTGATATTATAAGCAAAATAGAGGAACATAGGATAGTTTTCCTCTCAGACATGTGAAGAAGGAAGGAATTTGTGTCCAAAGAAGAACTAGAACTCTTAATTGAATACCAGATAGATAATTTTAACTATATTAAGTTTAAAAAGTTTTGTACAAACAAAACTAATGCAGACAAGATTAGGAGGGGGCAATAAATTGGTAAATCATTTTTACATTTAAGGGTTCTGATAAAGGCCTCATTCTAAAATATATAGAGAACTGACTCATATTTATAAGAATTCAAGCCACTCTCCAATCAATAAATGGTCAAAGGATATGAACAGACAATTTTCAGATGATGAAATTAAAACTATGTCTAGTCCCATGAGAGAAATGCAAATTAAGACAACTTTGAGACACCACTACACACCTGTCAGATTGGCTATGACAGGAAAAGATAATGATGAATATTGGAGGGGATGTGGGAAAACTGGGACACTGATACATTGTTGGTAGAACTATGAACGTATCCAACCATTCTGGAGAGCAATTTGGAACTATGCTCAAAAAGTTCTCAAACTGTACATACCCTTTGACCAGCAGTGTTTCTATTGGGCCTATATCCCAAAGAGATCTTAAGGGAAGGAAAGGGACCCACATGTGCAAAGATGTTTGTGGCAGCCCTTTTTGTAGTGGATAGAAACTGGAAAATGAATGTATGCTCATAAATAGGAGAATGGTTGAATAAATTATGGTATATGAATGTCATGGAATATTGTTGTTATGTAAAAAATGACCAGCAGGATGATTTCAGAAAGGCCTGGAGAGACTTGCATGAACTGATGCTAAGTGAAATAAGCAGAACCAGGAGATCATTATACACAGCAACAACAAGACTATATTATGATCAGTTCTGATAGACATGGTTTTCTTCAACAATGAGATGTTTCAAACCAGTTCCAGTTGTTCAGTGATGAAAAAAGCCATATATACCCAGGAAGAGACTTATGGGATATGATGGTGGACCGCAACATAGCATTTTCATACTCTCTATTGATGTTTGCTTGCATTATGTTTCCCTTCTCAGATTTTTTTTCTTGTAGATCTGGTTTTTCTTGTACAGCAAGGTAACTGTATAAATATGTATACATATATTCAATTTGTCGAGTATTTTAACATAATTAACATGTGTTAGGTTTCCTGCCATCTAGGGGAAGGAGTAGGAGGAAGGAGGGAAAAATTTGTAACAGAAAGCTCTGCAAGGGTCAATGATGAAAAATTACCCATGAATATGATGTTTTGCAAATAAAAAGCTTTAATTTTAAAAAAAGGAAAAAAAAAGAAAAGCCCATTTATTCCAGTGTTTTCTAGTTTGGGGAGATATTGGTCTATAGTTATTGTTTTCTAGTTCTGCACCCCAGATATGTATTAAGACCATATCTGAATCATAGAAGAAATTTAGTAGGATACTTTCTTCTATTATTTTTTGCAAATAGTTTGTATAAGATTAGATTTAATTGTTCTTTGAATATTTAATTAATTTGTGAATCCATCTGCTCATGGGATTTTCTTTGGAAGTTAAATGATGTCTTGCTAAAAGTCTTACTAAAAGTTTTACTCTGAGATTGAATTGTTTATGTTTTCTACTTCTTGTTCTAATGATTGAAGATTTTAAATTTTTACAAATATTAATTTATGCCATTTATGTTGATTTTATGCACATATAGTTGGAGAAAATTTTCTAATAATATTTATTTTGTTGTGGATCCTTTCTCATTTTTAATACTGGCAGTTTGATATTTTTCCTACCTTTAAATCAAATTATTTAGTGTTTCATATATTTTGTTTCCCAATTCCCCCAAAATAAACAATCAAGATTTTACCTTAATTTATTCATTTTTCAATTTTGTTAATATGTTCCATGATTTTTAGGTTGTCCATTTTGTTGTGTTTTAATTTGGTGGGGTTTAGGAGATTTTTTTAGTTGCATCATCAGTTCGTGGATCTATTCTCTTCTGTGTTAATAAAATTGTTTAGATATCTACAAGAATTATGTTGCGACTTTTTTTCTGTATTTCATCCTCAGCATAGTGTCTCATATTTTCTAGATCTATTTTAAGGAGTTTGGGGAGTAAGCTCATTATGCTGCTTCCTACTACTTCATCATCTTGCCCCCGCCCAAGTTGTTGATTCTTTTTTTCAAAATTTTACTC